>JAGTTH010002470.1:0-44229 GCA_022606485.1 Agraylea sexmaculata
TTGTTAGGACAACGCACGCAAGTCTGCAAGTTGATGGTTTCTCCGGGAACCTCCCTTGATGTCAGTTTGCAGGTATGGGGCACCCAGCATGCGGGGGTACCTTCGACGGAGCACTTCTCCCTCCACGGGTCGAAGTTCTTGGACTCTGTTACGGTTCTCGGGTTCTGGATCCATTGGATTACTTGGGTCAGTGTCACGAAGTAAACGTCGTTGTGGTTGGCGAGGATCTCGTCGATCCAGTACAGGAAGGCGTCCAGGTATTCGGGGTTGTTCTTCAACCAGGCCGCGTGGAAGTAAAGGCCGAGAGGAGCACGATTCTGTTCATAATGCCTATCGAAATTGTGGTTGAGGAAGTTGTAGAATTGGTCTCCGCTGAGGATGTTAGAGCAGGAGTCCACCATGGCGCATCCGGGGAGGTATTCGTCATTGTTGGGGTCTTCCCTGCGGTCAAGCTCGTTCATTACCATTTCCCAGACGGCGTGACTCCTGGTCGGGCAGCTTTGCAAGTTGCCGTGACACCTGTGTGGCATTCTGAAGTACATGGTGTATGGCCATAGAGGAGGGTTGGACAGAGGGGCGGTGATGGTGGAATCGTACAAGAAAGCTTGTTCTTCCATCATGGTGAATTGGTTGTTTCCTCCTACTCTGAGGTAAGGAGCACGTACTCCGACGACGCTGTTATCAGTCAAGTTGGCGTATTTCTCAGTGATGATCCTCATACCAGCCATTTCCTTAGCCCAATCATCGACAGTAGCATTGCTCCAGAAACGTTCATCATCATTGTGTCTGTGAGGAATAAAAAAAATCATCATTAATCAAACACGCACTTAAAATTTACAAGAATAACAACGATATATATGGTTTCGCTGGTCACGTGGAAAGAACGGGAGGTATAGTATCGAAAATACCAAGGTTATACAAGATGCTAATTAGGCAAGTACTAACCTACGGTGCAGAAACATGGATTATTACCAAAACTGAAGAGGATAGGCTACTTAGGTTCGAGCGAAAGATTCTTAGGAGGATCTTTGGTCCTGTTCAGGAGGCACCGGGACTATTTAGAATTAGACGGAACGATGAGATTTACTCATTATATAAGAGCGTGAACGTAGTGCAGTTTATTAGGGCTTTAACATTAGGTTGGGTTAAAGAGCAGGAGGGATAGTATCGGAAATACTATCCAGCAAGCCTGTGGGTAAGAGAAGGCAGGGTAGACCTAGGCTAAGGTGGGCGGACGAGTTCTATAAGGTATTTAGGAGTTTAGGAATTAATAACTGGAGGAGCATTAAGTGGAAGATGCTGGTGCGGGAAGCCTTGGTTTATCACTGAACTGGATGGAATGCTTGATGATATGTATATTTTATAATTAAAACTTACGTTATGGAGTGGACGGCGATCTCGTGTCCTTTGCGGTGAGTTTCTTGGACGGCTGAATAATTGCTGTACTTGTGGGAGACGAAGAAAGTGGCTTTGATGTCGCAACCGTTGGGGTTTTTACGCTTGCCGTTGAACATCTCTTTGTACAACTCGATGTTGTTGTTGTTGATGGCATCATCGAAGGTGATTGTAATCATCTGAGGGACATCTCTGGCTGGAAGGTCTCCAGGAATGTAGGTGCCATCTTCAGAGCAGAAGCAATCGGGAAGGACACACACGGCGGGATCACATGGAGGAGCACGATTGGGATCGTTGTCAATATCTGTTGAAAAAAATAATTAACTCATTTAATAAACTCCATTCTAGATAAATAATAATGCATTATAGTATAATTGTACTTTTGACAGTATGTTAATGCAATCTATGCAAATTGGGACTAATACATTCAAACAAAGCTGTACTAGACTACTTTGATTTTTAACAATTACAACCAATAATTATATATGTTTTATAATCGAATTAATTAGAATCTAAATTGTAAATTAAATAGTCGTTTTCAATATTCGCTAATACTAAATTAAACGGAAAGATGATACAATCACAATTTATGCTTAACACACTATTGCTTCCAAAGAAAACATACACATTTATTTCATTTGCGATTTGACAGTATATAAATAGAAGACAAAACTTTAAGGGTTTTTTAAAATATTATATTATTTTTCAAAAAAATATTATTATTATTAATTTAAATAATAAAATGAATAAAAAAATCTATTAAACTTGTACAAGAATCCGCACTTTCTCGATTATAATAAGAATGTGAATAATAAAATAATATTTTAATCCACTCTTTATTTCTGCCAAATGAATATCGTAATCGATGTTTTAAAAAATATCACTATTTGAATTGTTTACTCACATTTTTATTATTTTAGAAGAGCGAGGTTTTTGAGAAGGATTTAACAAATTTTGGTTTTTTAGACACAACAACGTGTTAATTAATTATCTGTCAGTGATCTTAACTTTTACTGGTAAGATAGATTACTTGATAATCAGTATTTACTTTAAGATCCAAAAAACAGTGTAAACCTGGATCAAGACGATCGATCGAGATTTTAGTAATATTATTTCCGATCTCCCAGTCGAAATAAGCGATCATTTTTTTTTATTTGAGCGGGATTTGAACCCATGACCACAATATTTTTAAAGATATTAAAGAGCTATTCTGGGATTATTAATTATGATTGATTTCTGTATAAGTAACGGTATAATGTAGCGAAAGTGGAATGGACCTTCACCAGCTCAACAGCCTTCCACTCTCACTAGTAATACTACTGTAAAACCTGTCATACCGGCCACACCTTTACATTACACCACACTAATTAATAAATAAACTAATTGTTCCTTTTCAATAGTTATTTTTGCGATACTAATACAAAATCATGAGCTTCATGAGCCAATGGATGTATACGAAAAAATATATATGAAATAACAACAACAACGTGGAATTCGACAGCCGTGTTGTGGAAGCACATTTCAACATTATACATTTTGTTTAAAAGAATGTCATAATTGATTATTATGTACAGGTGAACGCGTGTGTAATGCAATGCGGTGCGTAAGAGTTAAAAATATAACATTGCATCGATTAAATAAGAAAATTTTTATTTATTTATTTTACGCCCCAAGGAGCTTCTGTGAGAGGGTTTTTTAATACACAATAACGTGTTAATTGTCTGTCGGTGATCTTAACTATTACTAGTTACACAGGTCACAGACTTAATAATCAGTATTTATCTTACAATACAGGAAATCAGAGTAAACCTGGATCAAGACGATCGATCGGAATTAATATTAATATTATTCCCGATCTCCCAGTCGTAATAACCAATCAAATCAATCAGTATTTTTTTACTCGAGCGGGATTTTAACCCATGACCACAGTATTTGTAGCCACGCGTCTTATCCCCTGAGCTATTACACTGGTTAATTGACGATTAAAATGATAAAGATTGTTTGTTCAGAATCAAAATCTCCCAAATTCAGAAAATTTCTCATATTTCTTGTATTTGTAGAGATAATATCAAACTTTCGCACTCACAGAGCCGAACAAAGTAATTTTTTAGTCTTTGGTAATTAATCTTGTCTTTGAGGATGTCAGATTGTTTGGTATAATATTTAACTGATGTATTACTTTACTTATAAATACATATATTATTACATCATACTGCAGTACCACTAGAGCATTACGGGGGATCCAAGTAGTCGTCAGTTAAATTACAAATAATGAAATAAGTAAAATGTATATATATATATATATATATATATATATATATATATATATATATATATATTTATATATACGGGAGTCCCTTTATAAGGGGTTGTGGCCAGGCCACCTTGGCCTTTACAGAAGAATATAGTAGAGATGGTTTCCCAGGCCACCACACAGCAATGAGTACTAGTTTGCTGAGCTAGATTTACCAAGTGACTCCGGTGCCGTGAATCGAACCCGGGAGTCTTCACTCACGAATCCGTTACACTAACCACTGGGCCACAAGGCGGCTCTGGAAATAAGTAAAAGGTACCTAATTTTATTGTAGAAATATGGTAATTGAGATAACCCTAGAGCAACGAGATAGTGAACAGATTGGGCAATGTTATAGTTTAGTGATTTTCACCCAAAGTTAGAGTAATTTCCTGGTTAACAGTTGGCAACCATCGGGGTCGATTTCAGTCACATTCTTGCGGCTTCGGCCATTTGGCAACTGTTCGATTCAAAGCCGGTCTTATCGAGAACAAGTCCAGTGCAACCGGAGAAACATGTCGGTGATATTGCCACACCTTGGTTACTCTCAAAAATATACAATTCGTAATAACTAACCATGTGTGGGTAACGCAAGGTCTGGATCGGGACATCCTCATTGAACGCATCTAACCAATGTAACCGTTAATAATGATATTGCCGTTATTATGAATCGATTGATTAATTATACATTATGATCACGCAGAGGAAGTAATCCCGCTAGTCAAGTTTCATAACTACAGGTTACAGTTACCATATTTGGGAAACTACCTACACATGCATTTTCCGCTGCAAACTGAAGCCACACTATTCTTTATTTCTTATGTTTGAAGACCAAATTTTAATAATCAGACATGCTCACACTTTATGTCAATCAAGAGTGCACTATAAAGACAATGGACAATGATGGGAATAGTATAACAATACTTCTCATTTCTTCATATAAATATGAATCACAACCGTTTACCGTAAAATAGTTTTTTTGTTTAGTTTGAAATTTTTTGTATTAACAGTGTAAACATAAGAAATAAATATCTTGCCTCCATATCGTGTCGTCGACATAACGCTGTAATGTCGCTATCGTCGCTATATGGAATTTTTTTTATTTATTTAATTCATTAATTCTACGTCTTGCTGATTTTATATACACATAAAAATTACAATTTATTAAAAATGTACTTAAATATTTTTTTTGTTTAGTTTAAAACTTATTAAATTAATAGTATAAATATAAGAAAGAAATATCTTGCCTCCATATCGTGTCGTCGACGTAACGCTGTAATGTCGCTATCGTCGCTATATGGAATTTTTTAAATTTATTTAATTCATTAATTCTACGCCTTGCTGCTTTTATATACATACAAAAATGTACTTAGATATTTTTTGTGTTTAGTTTAAAATTTGTTAAATTAATAGTACAAACATATGAAAGAAATATCTTGCCTCCATATCGTGTCGTCGACGTAACGCTGTAGTATCACTATCGCCGTAGTCTAAATCATCGCTATATGGACAATTTTTATGAATAATTTTACTCAAATCCATATACTAAAAAAATACACGATTTCTCAATCTCAATGATTATGAAGAATAGAAAAAATATTGAGTTCAATAAAAATTAATGTCATTTATGTATTATGCTACATATGATAATCTTGACTTATTAAAAAGGGTTCAAATTTTATATCACTATTATTATTATTATTAAATATTTATTTATCTAACTGGCAGTGGGTTGATTAGATATTTTATTCTTGTTAATTGTATAATTGTAAATGTAGTGTAGTTTAACTGTCCTTCTTCACAATGTGACTGCGTAACCAAAATGGATACAAATTTAATTGATTTAAAATTGTGTAGACTCGTATACTGATATGAATATTAATAAAGAGAGTTGTAGGGATTATTTGTAGCAATGTAAATATTAATATACAGTGGTTAGCTTATCCACAGTATGAATGTCTGATTAGTATTCCAACAAGTCGCTTTCCAATGCCCATACAAACGACAATGGACAACCAAGAGCCGCTTTTCGATTTCAAATTTGAATCACTTACAAAAGCCGACCATGCTTTACCGTTATGCGTCGTTAGTGTGTTTCGTTTTTATTCTATGTACATTAAATTAACTCTGTAAACAGACGCATCGTTATGAAAGTGTGAAAAACCTTTCTATTCTAAATATACATGACACTCACTACGCATTAACCAGAACTGACATGATTGTTGCACATCAGTGTTGCCAGTGTAATAAATGTTTATATGCAATCATGCCATAGTAAATTAACTACCCTATTATTTTCATAGATAATATTGATGACTACAAATTGATTGATAAAGAAACCATTATAAAATAATCAATCAAAAGTGACATTATTATGATACATTGCAAATGAAATATTTACAATTACTGTTTATATTGTTTTATATTTTTAGCAGAACATTGCTTAGAACACATATTAATTAATTATTTGATCACGTTTTTAGTTTCCGTAAAAGTTTTATATTCATAAGAATATCGATGAATTATCAATACAAATAGGTACATATCAATAAATTGTAAAAACTACTGTGTATATATATTGTTTTATATTTTTAGCAGAATCTTTAGGTTTCCGAAAATCATTACCACAAAACTCTTATATTTATAAGAATATCGATGGATTATTAATACAAATACATATCTTTAAATTGTAAAAACTACTGTGTATATTGTTTTATCTTTTTAGAAAAATATTTATTTGAAGACATATTTATATTAAACTATTTTCTAATAAATTGAATTGTTTGATCAGGATCATGTTTTTGGTTTCCGTAAATCATTACCACAAAACTCTTATATTTATAAGAATATCGATGAATTATCAATACAAATACGTGTCAATAAATTATAAAAAACTACTGTGTATAATGTTTAATCTTTTTAGCAGAATATTTATTTGAAGACATATTTATATTAAACTATTTTCTAATAAATTGAATTGTTTGATCAGGATCACGTTTTTGGTTTCCGTAAATCATTACCACAAAACTCTTATATTCATAAGAATATCGATGGGTTATTCATACAAAAAAGTGTCTATAGGTTGTCATTTTTCAAGGAAAGGAGAACATTCTAATATGTTATTGAATATTTTGGTGCAAACATATAGGTTTGTCTTTAATTTAATATTACGAATATGCCATATTAGCTTTTTAAGACTATAACATAAGCTATAGATACAGGTTGGGTTACATTTAGTTAAGATCATTAATAATCATATCACTTAATATGATATTATTGTATCGTTATAACATGATTAGACTGATTAATCCTCAAGTATCGAATATTGAAAATATGAAACTTACCGCAAGAGTTCTCATCGGATCCATCAGTACAGTCTTTTTCTCCATTACAGAAAAGTCCTCGTTCAATACAAGAACTATCACCACAAGCCAAGTATCCATCTTGACACAAAGGCTCGTCAGTGAACAGCAAAGGCTTGACCTTCCTTTCCTTGTTCTTCAGCTTGCAATTCTTCACAGCATCCTTCCAATCACAGGTTTGCTTGTCGATATCGAAATAAAGACCAGCTGGACACCTGATGGCTTGAAGACCCTGTGAATTTAAATTTGTACACATCAATATTTTGTTTATATTAATAAAGAAAAATTGTAATTTCCACAGTAATTTTCTTAAGGAGTCCGAGTACTTTCGACTACTAACTTGTAGCCATATTTAGAGACTAAAATCTCTCTCTAAAGTTCTTTAAATTATTGAATTCCACCAAGAAGTCAACACTATCAACAATTTTACATTTTTAATTGATCAACTTGGTGTATAAACCCTACATTTCGAATGGTTACATCAATGTCATTAATAAAAACATTAAAAAAAGTGTATATATCGCGAAAAAAAGATGAATATACATATTTAAATTAAAATTTTTAAGTCTTGTGAAATCTACTGCTTTTTTGCCAATGTTTTTAAGTATATTTATATTTAGTTTAGTTAGTGGTATTTTTTTTAATGATTGTCCTCGAACAAACACTTCTTTAATTTTGAGAATTAATAAAAGTAATAATAAAATAGTGTTTTAGAATTTCCCATGTATTTCGCTTTGTATGCATGACCTTATGGTATTATGATACAAAAAGCACATTCTTCTTGTAATTTTAAATATTCATGATACGTGATGAAAAAAGTTTTATAATACATAGTTAAATTTGGGTTTATGAAAAGAAAAGTTCAATACCAATAAAATTCAAGGCTAATGAGTAAAAAAACCTCACTATTTATGGCGTTTAATTGAGTTAATTATATAAAAACCGATCGTTTCCTCTATATTGATATAAATTCACGTTATAAGGTCGTCCTTATACTTACCTATATATATATATATATATACCTGCTATATATATATATATATATATATATATTATATATATATTAAATTTTAATAGTGTAATATTCGCAATTTAAGTGAATCATGAATGAGGCCAAAGTCGACACGGTCTATACGAATAAGTAATTACAGACATTGTATTATTAAAGGTTGTTGATCTATGAATATATACTCACTGAAGATGTACACTGGATGACATCTCTGCAGTTATCTCCTTCTCCGGCTACTAATCTGAACCACTCTCCGGCATCTTTATCTTTACACAGTTCAGCCTCGAAGCTCTCCTCCTTTTTGGTGGTTGACTCTTCAGCCTGTCGTTTCCATCTCTTTGGGGCCACAGATGCCTCTATATATATATTTAAACAAAACAGTATGAAATGAATGCATTCGTGATGTATAATTTGCAAGTTGCGCAAAAAGGTATTATTCTGGAATCTGTATTAAGAAGAATGAATGGTGACATACTTTGAGTATAATGTGACATGTCGCTCTTATATGACGCACCATTGCAAAACCACATATATGAATATATTTATAATAATCAAATGTAGCCAAGTGGAAGTTCCCTATATTATATTGTTTATTATTTCGATGGTCAAGATCATAAAGTCAAAAAGAGAGAAAACTGCATTTCAAGTAGGAAAAACCGGGGAATATTTATAATATTATCAAATGTGTGCTTTTGACCATCGGTTTGATGATTTAATTATTTACATAAATGTATGATAATAAATCTTAAAAATCACACAAGTTGATCTTGTGTGATTAAGTGTGTAAAAATCACACAAGATCAACGCATTGTCTTTATGAAAACTTATTGATTTACAAAGTATACAATAATTAGATTTAATTTTTTCGAAGTCTATGGTTTATGTCAAAAAGGTCGCAATCACATAGAGGTTGAAATTGACAGTTATATCTATGAAATTTAGTCAATGAATTGTGTGGATCATTTACCTCCATTTGCTATTCTATACATAAGCTTATACTGTAAATTTAGACATTTAAATAAAGGGAGAATTAAGGACAACCCATTAAAAATTATTTTCTATGAAATTTGTTAACATATAAGTATTCTAAAGAATCAAATAATACAGGTAACTTCAACTACTTCTGAAAACAAGTTATTGTATCCACTTGGCTAGGTTTGATGATGATAAAAGTGTTAATTAGCGTCCTAAACTACTCAGATTCACAAAAAAGGAATATTAAAGAGAGCTTCTCTATGATTTATAATAAATCATAACGGAAAAAAAATTAAAATTATTAAGTCTTGCATAATTTTGCATCTGGCAACATTTTAAACCCCCACCACTATGGATAAACGAGTAAAATCAACAAGATCTTTTCAACATAAAATACGGCTGTTTTCACTTTCTCGGATGGTTAAATTTGTAAACAGGGTCGTTCAATTTGTGAATGGTGTATAAAAAAATAAGTGTGACACAAGTTTCACTCGATATATTATTTGTGTTGAGTGGAAATGTGGATTTGCATTCGGGCGTGGACCGGATTTGTAACCTTATCTACATAATATTTATGAGTTTGAATTACAACCTGGAAACCATCCTTATTTTGAATATAATTTCCGCATTCTCGAATGGAAAACTTTTACTTTCCGTCACGATTAATTTGTTAATAAAATATTGACATATATCCGGGGGGGTATGTGAAAAAAAAGCAACCATTACGAAAGCGGCTGCTCAACGAGTTGCTTTTAGAGATCGGGTCTCCGTGAAAGCGTGTTTGTTATAAAACAAACATTGAATGCATCGAATCATTAATATCGGCAATGATTCCAATGTGCGATGTTTTTATATGTTAAGTTAACGGTGTGTGGTTGAAATGTAGAAATGGAAAGTGAGCGATGGGGGAGTTTCGACGGGTGGTTGGGGGGGGACTTGAAGGTCGTTTGAAGGATTTATTATGAAGGTTGAGGTTCTGGTTGATGGTATAACAGCTTACCGGCAAAGATGAGGCATAGAGCCGCGATGGTGAAGTAGAAGACAGGTCTTAGCGTCATGTTGGTCGCGGAACAAGTCCCTAGTGGGGCAAGCTGCACTCTCTTATACTCCCTGTCCCCACCACAATACGAGACACTTCACCTCGATCACCACACCTGTCAAGGGTTAAACACCATTATTATCGTGTTATATTGATAGCATACAAACACCTCTAGCCGATGCTATACCCAGTACGCTTGTGTCCGTTCCAGGAGAAGGCTGATGGAGCAGTGAGGGATAGCAGCGGCTGAAGTGCCGTCAAGTGGAGACACCAGGGGGGGAGTATCAGCCTCCGCCCACCTTGCTTCATCACACCAAGAAAGTTTTGCACGATCGACATGTGTGTTCTAATTGTTTCCATGAAAAAAATAACCAGCGTAATAAATAAGGGAATATGACGCGTGGCTACAAAATACTCTGGTCATGGGCAAGTCACAATAAATAAAGTAATACACCCGTTAAACATTACAACAAACAATCTGACATCCCCTAAGACAAGATTAATTACCAAAGACCATAGATATAAACATTCCCAGACATACGTCACTGTAAACGTACACAGTAGAGTTACTTATGATCGGTTTTTTTGTTAGTTAATGCCTCGTCTGAGCCTCGGGCGAGGCACTAACTATCAAAAACCGATCAAAAGTACCGCAAAGCAACTGACGCACACCTGGGAAGCACAATCTTTAGACGTCATGCATTAGCCATCGATTTTCTTTAATTTCTTTTAATCCTCCAAAAAGAGAGCTTACAACACAGACACAGCAAAACACACACACACACTTTGACCATTTACATATAGTAATAGAAAGTGATTTGGTTCGTACTATACACCAATTTACCAAGCTCTAATCTATCCGTACACGCACCATATAGCACGACTCACTAACATACTATTATATTGAATACAGGGGTTACTACCAAACACATCGCATATAAATAATTCGTGTAGCCCGTGTATTGTTGCACTCTTCTCTCCTATTCAATAAAGGCATAAGTGTGTCTTCCTTACTCAACACGTTTCTAGTTATCACTGAGAGTGGTTGTAACAATATTTTGGCGATTAAAACCCAATAGTCAAGCGGTAAAAAGTGAGCCTAGATGTATTTGAGTGTATTTTTGAGTCCATATGACATGTAGTAACAATGCATTTACCCATTTTACTGTGAAATATAACTGAAGATATGAAGAGACATGTTTACAGTATAATGTTTGCCAGGTAACTCATGTTTTTGGCCACTTGATCCACTTGAACTAAACACGCATTTAGCCACTCATGCGATATATTATGTTTATATCTATGCCAAAGATAAAAAAATAGTTGGTTCGGCTCTATTTATATAAAGATGTATTTACAATATTTTGATAGTTAAACATAACAAAGTTTTAATCGTCAATTTACCAGTGTAATATCAGAGAATAAGACCCGTGGCTCCAAATACTGTGGTCACGGGTTCAAATCCCGCATATTTAAAAAAAATTAAATTGATTTGATCGGTTATTACGACTGGGAGATCGGGAATAATATTAATAAAATACTCTGATTTCCTGTATTGTAAGGTAAATATTGATTATTAAGTCGGTGACTGTGTAACTAGTAATAGTTAAGATCACCGACAGACAATCAGATCAAAAAAGCTCCATTAGATATATAAAATTAATATTTTTTTAAATCTAGTAAAAATGGTTTTGAGAAAACAAAATAATTTAAATATTCAGATTGAAATGACGAATGTGAGAATGATAAATAAAAATAATAATATCGAGAAAAACTAAAAGAGAGTATCACAAAAAATCGGAAATAGAAAAAAAAAATTTCGATTAACACTTCAAACCTCAATAATATTGTAAATATTAAGTTTATGGTAAATTTGCTGTTATTTTACAATTGAATTCTATATTTATGAGTATATATACGAAATTTCCATAACGCTTAATATTAATAAACTCGTTATAATTATATTCGCCGAATTTTCCATGATGTACATAATTCATAATAAATAAAATGGCCACCGTATTAATTGAGTAGTTTCGAGGTTGTTTTTTTTTATTATTATTAATACTTCCCGTATGATAATAATATGTGATATTATCTTAATTAAATTGCATTAAATATTGTTAGTAATTTATTAAACGTAACGAGGAAATCACGTGACATTGAAATGTACTCTTCACTTTCTTCATTCTCATAAAAGAAAGCACGGATATAAAACGATTATAAATTATATTATTTAATGGCGAGACTCTCGTTTTCTTATTCTTATATAATATGAAGGTTGAAGGACGCCATGCTGAATAATGGTGTATAAATAATGTCGGAGAAAAATGTTTCTCAACTGTTAAGAGCTTCATGCGCTCCCCATTTGGTTCTGATGCGAAAACTCGTTCCAGAAGAATGTAGGTTATAAACTGTGACCATTAGTTATTAAAAAATATAATTAATTTCAAGACTTTGTTCAAAAGAACAACGATAAATTTGATCACTATCTTGTATCTTATTTGATGCGTTTCGTATTAATATTTGTTATTTTTATATTAACTATAATTGTTGTGGGCATTTCAAAACGTGTTATTTTTAGTGAATTTGTCAGTTTTTCTATAATATTAGTATCGTTTAAAAATAAACGAAATATCTCCTGAATTTATGATAATTTTCTAAATTAGAAGTAATTCAAAGTGAACTAAAATTTTAGAGTAACCTATAAAGATTAAATATACGAACAAGTATTGGGTAATTTTAATTGAAATTTTCAATATTTAATGGTTTTTTAATGTTCTGCTTCATATAAATCGAGTTGAATGAAACTCAAGATGTTCATATTAAAACCACCGATTTTAAATATGTGTCACAGGTCCATATTTAAAATCTTAATAGCACACTGAATTTTATTTTTGTACAATTTTTGTGATTGGTCTGTACAAATAAGAATATGACATGACATCAATACACCTTAGGCATATATATATATATATATATATATATATATATATATATATATATATATATATATATATATATATATATATATATATATATATATATATATATATATATATATATATATATATATAAGCTCAGTTCCATAAAGACTTAAGAGCACACAGATATTTTTTTTGCACTTACGATATTATACGCTGGAGCAGTCGAAATATTCTTCACATTCAATAATAATAACAAATGATGGTTGACGCAGGCGTCCTTCAGTTTCACGTACGAGACAGAATCGCTTCATAGAAATAAAGATTTGTAATTGAGTTGCTCTTGATTAAGTTTTCATATACATTGTATTTGATTTTTATCGTTTCTAGTCTTCCGAGAAAATATATTATTGCTCTTTCACTTTTGTTCTCAGGCCTTTTTACACCTGATCGTTTTCCCTCGTAATAAATAAAGCCTATGAGAAATTGTAGAGAAACTTATCGTAAATTATATCGATGTATGTACATACTTGTTTATTGTATTCAATTATGTATATGCTGATTTTTCAGTCACAATAAATCGAATTTATAAAATCATATTAATTTTTATGGATACATACAATATAGATTTATTAAAAAATGCACACAAAATTAAGTTCATATTACAATTAATAAAATTATAAAAATATGTCCTATCAAAACTATAGCATATTATAATGTTATGGTAAATGAATTGTAATTTTATAATAAAATTTGAAGTTAACCAACCAATATATTTATTTATATTTGTATGTTATTAATAATTATATATAAATAAATAATTTTTTGGTAAGATTTTGGATATTTGTAAAGCAACTGTCTGAATTGAAATATGCCGTGAAAAACCCTGATTAATTATAAAAATATCGGCTTTAAAAATTGCTTTCAATTAAAATTACCAGCGTTTCAATTTCCTTGATTCAATTGATTCTTCTTTACGAAATGTTTATGTATATTGAATCTTATTTATTCTTGAAATATTTAATTGCGAAAGGTTGTTGTGGATTAAAGAATATTTATTCCACTATTTATGTATGACACATCCGCTATTTATGTATGGAATTATTTGTTTGTTGGTACAAACGATTGGAATTCAACGGTTGTTTTGCATTGTTGAATATTTTGGTTATTTATAAGTTTATCGAAACAGGATCTGAAGATGAGGCAAAGAAACGAAGGTGAAAGGATTTTTGAAAAGGAATTCGAATGACACAATCGACTACAAGACCCTCGTTTAATTTTAAAAGCCGGTTCTGAACAAGTCTCCTCTTATTTGACATTCTTATTTTATATCATTATTCTTTTGCAATTCCCATACCAAAACATCCACACGACCATTATTAATGACTATGGGAAAATGGGGCGTCGGAAACATTTTTGACTGAAAATTGTATTATTTTCACAATAGAAGTTTATCAAAACATCTACCCTACTTTCACCAAGAGCCACTGAATTTCAGATAACAAAGAATTTTTTTATCCGGAACGTGGAATTATTCACCATATTAAATACTAAACAAAGAGTAGTGCGTCAATTTTATTTCAATCAAGAATTCCACAAATCAACAATCTTTCACATTAAAAAAATTTAACTTCTATTCTTTCTTAATAAAATAAAAAAAAATCCTTGAAGATTTTTATGACTACGATAAAAATTAAATAATGGCCTATGAATTTAATTTAAACAAAATAGACAAGCGATAACTTATCTATACATAAATAGTTTTATTATTATTTAATTATTGAAGCATACATTTTTTTCATAAATAATTATTTTAATAGAAGAATGAGTCAATTTATTTAAAAAATATATTATAAAGATTGAATGCCAAATGGAATATAAAAATATTTAGTTTACCTCTCTTATATTTGTAGAGCAAACGTCAAACTTTATATATTATGCTAAAAAGCGAGATAACTATGTTCGATACTCTATACGTGTCTAAGGTTTAAAATTTACTCTAAAAATATTAGAAACAAACTGTATTTAATTAATAAATATTTATTTATATATACAATCGAAATTGCATTAAAAGAGTCATTGTTATATTAAATAATAGCCTGTTTAGATAATAAATTTATTTAAATTATTCATGTAAATATGCGAATTCCCCCCTTTTTATTCACTTTTACATTTATTAGTAGTGATAATGAAGAGGTTACTCAATAATTTTCTATATTTCAAGACGATAATATAATGTCACCCGTGAAATCCACACGCCATTTACCAACCAACAAATATTGGCCAATGTAAATTGCAATCACATAAAACTGGCAGCTAACATTTTGAAAGATGTTACAAACATATTTTATTATTCATATTTATATCAAAGTTATTGCCAAATATTCAAATTAATACAGCCGTAAAAAGTTATTTGTTCAATGCTATTTAAGCTTTTATTTTACACTGGTAACTATGTATATTATTATTAGACATAATTTATAATAATAACAAAATGTTAATTCATTATGTATCGGTGATTTTAACTATTAATAGTTACACAGGTCACCGACTTATAATAAGTATTTACCTTACAATACAGGAAATCAGAGTAAAAATGGATCAAGACGGTCGATCGGTCAATTTTATTAATATTATTCCCGATCTTCCAGTTATAATAACCAATATTTAGAATTTGAACTCATGACCACAGTATATATAAAATAATTATTATCCAAGGTTCTATTCTTCTTCTAATTGAAAAAATAAAATAAACTAGGTTTACTCTGATATTCTTGACGAATGACAAAATAACAATGGGATTGCATTGCCAATTACTTATAATATTTTATAGCTTCTAAAGATAAACATAAAAAAAAACGAACATTAACTAAGGTTTATTTTATTTGTTTTTAGAGTAATTGTCACTTTTGCTCTACATATTCGCCAAAAGCTATAATTGGTCATGACGAAAAACTGTAATATAATTGTTATGATATTACAAATCACAGCTGTTTGCTGAAATTTGATATTTAGTATACAGTTAAAAAAAGGTTATTTTTAATTGAAATTTTTCATACATTTTAATCGAATATTATTCAATTACAAAAAGTCTCAACTACAACAGTAATGAATCTTCTTCCGCAGTAAATTAATCATAATTTTTCCATGTAAAGTATGCAACGTCGATATGGTATTTTCTATAATTGTCTTTTATTTATCAATGTGAAGATATATTATATAATTTCTTGAATGTATGTACTTGAGAATATACATTTTTGGTAAGTGATTGCTTCAAGAAATATATAATATTCAATTATATTCATACATTTAAATATGTGGGCAGTTGTGATTCATACAGTTTGATTATTAGAAGCACGTATTGTTGAAATGACTTCGGTTTTTCTTAGGAAATACGCCTCTTGACTATTTTCACGCCTTTGTATAAAATACAATACAATATTAACATAATGCAATATAATTAAAGTAAATGGGGTTGAATATAATTTTATACATACAATATTTCAATGATAAATTTTTCTCAATTAAATACAGGTATTTTATAATCTGTATTTAATAGCAAAATATAACCATTATGGTCATAATAGTGTTTCCAATTCACATTCCACTAATAATTACTAGATAACATTTTGAGGGGAGGAATTTTAATATACTGACATTAAAAATAGTATGTAATTATTTTTATTAGTCATTTTAAATTTATTTTATATACGGCCCAAGTGGCTTTTTGAGAGGGTTTTAACAATTTTTGTTTTTTAGACATATTGTGTTTTTAAGACACAACAAAGTGCTAATTAATTGTCTGTCGGTGATCTTAACTATTACTAGTTACACAGGTCACCGACTTAAAAATCAGTATTTACCTTACAATAGAGGAAGATTTTCTTTATATTATTCCCGATATCTTTATGGTTATAACTGATTAAATCAATTAAAAAAATGAATTATTTATAGTAAATGAAGTAATTTAGAGCATGTGATTAACTTAATTCACCTCTGAGGTCAGCCAAGGTCATTTTGAGGACAATTAAATTTTAAAATCATAAAATATAAATTTTAAAGTTTCCTTACAAATATTATAAATATGTATATCTTATTATTATTATTAAAAAAATAAAATAACAGAAAATGTCTTGTTTAAAATTCAAGTTGTTAAAAATGTTTAATCCTTAAGGCATGTTTAAAATTTAATTAAATATAATATATATATTTTTTAGTGTTTTATTGTACTTATTATGCATTTTATTATTTATCATCTCCAAATTTAATTGTGTGTAAATATAGCTTAAATATTATACAATTAAAATGAGTATTTTAACAATATACAATGCTTTCATGCATTTTTAAAATATATGTATTATTGAAATTTTAGAATTTATATACAATTTCAAGTTATACGTAGTGTTTTATTGTAATTATAATAATTTTTGCTGCATTTCATGTCGTGTTTCATTATTTATCATATCCAAATTTAATTGTGTGTGTATTTTAAATAGCAAGGTTGTCAAAATATTTACATGATGTATTTTTCACATTACGTACGATAATATTCTTATTTGAATACATTACAATAAATGGTAATGAAAAAAATGTACTTGAGAGTTCGACCTCTATTTTTTTAAATACTTAATCGTCCACATCCTGACGATCCTCATAAATATGTATGATCTTAATTGTAAATATTGAAATCCAGATTAGTTTTTTTTGGGAGGAAGAAATTAATATATGTATAAAGTTAAATTTTGTAAATATTTGAGTGTTGCAATAATATGTATATAATAATATCATTGGCACCGTCTCGTCGCGGTTTTTACATAATAACATCTTATACAATGAATGTAGGATCAGGTGTGCTTAACCTTTTTGAAATATCACCTCTCAATCATGAGATTCTCTAAATGCAATTTTCACCTACTCGTTTTCTCAATAATCGGCTATGTGTGATTTTTTTCAATATTACGATTTTCATGTGTTAAAACCACAACCCATCTCGTCATTTGTATTACATTATTCAGTAAGTGAAAACCCGTTTATTCGACAGTTAAGAGACCGGTTCGGTTTATAGATCATTATGTGTTTTACATAATATTTAGTTGAGTGGTTGGTTTTCGCAAATATTCACGAGGCGCGATCGTGACATTAAAAAGTGTTTGCATATTGAATAGGATGGATGTTGCCATTATTCATACTCTCGTGTTTCCACATCAAATTATATAATTAATTTGCTTAGCGAGAATGTCTATTAAATAATTGCAAATTAATAAAAATAATTTATAAAAAATATACAATTTAAACCTTAATTTTCATATATACATACATATCATATCGCATTTAATATGGCAACATTGTTTCTTCATTAATGGAAATATGAATTTGTCACTTTATTTATTGATTATTGTTAATTTATGGCTGATAATAATATTATCCACAACTATAAAGTGTTAAAAACAAATTAAATTATTATAGCAACACTAAAAATAAAATCATTTAATTTCAAATTCGTCGGTAATTGGAGTGGATTAAATGACAACATTATAGAACTTGAACTATTGGAGCTACGAGCTGCCGAAATGTTTACATCAATAATGAGGGAGCTTCAAGACTAGAAATGTGTCAAGATCAGACGAATATTATTTATAGTATTTTATTCTAAATTCATATTAATGTAGCTATTAATTTAGCGTTAAACAACTGTTTTTATATCCCTTCATTGCACTCCATACAGAGAAGAGGTGTAATACTATAATATTCGTCTAACTTTGGCACATCTCTACTCAAGACGCGATAAGACAAACATATAAAATAATTAAACTCACAATATTTATAATCAATAGAGTCAATAAATTCATGGTAATTTACTAATCCATTTGTTAAATTATTTTAAGTTCATTAACAGACTCATTTTTTTAATAATAATTATTATTTATTGATTTTATTGTATATTTTCTTAAGGATGCAGAGACATCTGTGTACAGTTTTTCACTACACAATTCAAAGACTCTTAAGCTTTTTTAACAAACGATAGTCGGCCTGAAGTTTCGGTTGAATAAATATAAAAAAAGCTCACAATACCAACAAAAAGTCTGCAATAATGATCGATAGAGCTCTATGAAGACATTTTTTCTATAAGACCTTTTGTGGTTATTATCGATTATTTTACAGGAATACCGTTTTCACGTCACAGGTGTAAAGGCGTAATTGATAGGGATATAAATAGGATAATATATTGCAAGGACAGGTCAAGGCTGAATAAGCTCAACAGTTGGAAACACCTGCAACAAGCAAATATCTGACCTACTTTCTAAGGTCATTGTCAAATATTCCCCGTCAAATAATATTATCATATGGGATTAAATACAAACCGAAATTGGTAGCACTTTTAAAAATTAAATAGATACCTTCGTAAGATTTAATTAAGAAGATATCGTCGGGTGAGAAAAGGTAAGCCTGAAGATAATTGCCTGAATTATTGAACGAATCGTTTTCCACCTTCGAAGGGATTGTGTGTCCTTGGTCCAATACATATTTGATCTCAGGTCAAATCTAAAAGTTCTCACAGTTTCCCTGAATACTTTTATCTGGTGATTGAAGATGATTAATAGTCTCTTCTATATGACAGATAACTGACTGATCATTTGGGAATTGTGCTTTATTATTTCGGGTCTGCTCCTTGTGATTTATTATATTTTTTAACCTTTACAGCGTGAATTTTATACGTGTTTCTGAAATATAAATTCAGCGGTGGTGAAAATGAAACGGATTTTTTTTTCAGTTACCCGTGACTTTCTTTTACGTTCATGAAGACGTAATTTAATTATTGAAATATTTAAGATAAAATCACGAATTCAAAATTGACCTGCTATTCAATCTTAAACAGATTATCAATATGAATATTACTTATTCTTCCATGTATTATAAATAAATAAATAAAAATTATTAAGACGCAGAAATACACGTAAATAATGTCAAATGGGAACGCAATTTTAAATACATTTTTATCAATAAATTAATGTCTGATAAAAAAAAACTTTCATAAAAAATTATCATTAAAAAATCATCTTGAGTTCGTAGTTATAATACTGAAAGGTAGAATAAAATATTTATTGGTATTTTTTTTAATGAGTAGGTTACAAAACTTATTAAATAGGGTTATTTTTAAGTGAAGAAAAATTATCTTAATTCAAATTAAAATATAGTTTTAAAATGGGTTAAAAACGTAGGATTGATTCATGAATCATTTTTTAAATTTATGATTATTGCAATTACGTGAATAAATGCGTTAATTTTTATTAATATTTGTAATATTTAGTCTCAATAATTCATAATATTGATTACACCCACGTAAAATATTATCACCTAACCCTTCGTTTTGGGACTAATGACTTTCGACAGTTTTCCTATAATTCAACCCAACTCAAATTAAGACTATTTCTCCTATCGAGTTACTTTTTAAGAAATGGTCTATATTCGAGTGGTATCTTAGTTTATTATTTATTCTATTGCGGTTGGTTAAATTCTAGATGTATTTTATTTAGCCGAATTAAAATGTACGTGGGCGGAAAGATCGAAGGTCGTATTGCCAATATAAGGTGAATATTTAAAAGAGGCCGAACCGAGAAACTTCAAGTTAAAACTAATTTCAGAATGCAGATTTCCACTGTGGTGTTAAGTTTCGTTTGAATAATTAATAATCGACTTTACTTGTCTAATAAAATACCCAGGATATTGTAATTGACTCTCGAAGATGAAATTTGAGAACAAATACTACAGAGTTAATAAGCTCTTCTTTCCCAACTTTGAGACTTCATAATAATTATAGAAGTTAACATTAATAATTTTTCACGTATTAATTATTTATTTATTTTAATATTTATATTTACATATAGCATTTTAGGTTAAACGAGGTAATCGGTAGAGAAAGGAACTACAGTTTTCTTTCTACTTCTATTATTTAGAGTTGATTTTTAAAAATGAAATCAAAATATCAACGGCTTAATCTGCATACATAATAACTCCATTTTTCAAAAATTGATTTTATTGCCTCATCAAGACAACATTATACCCAACACTAATCGTTAAATTGTAGTAGATATTATATATTTTATGAGATAATGAATTTATGTCCTCCACAGGTTGATTTTAGGGAGTTATCATGTTTGCGGATTAAACCATTGATAGTAATACTCTTTTAATGTTTTTATAAATTATATATTTTAAATATTCAGTAATCAAAATACCAGCAAACTAATAATATGTTTTATTTTATTATGATAATATTTTTTTATGTATTTGTATGGTAATAATATTCTTGATGTAAACATTTCGGTGTGCCATGGCTGCAGCAGTATTATAATGAGGTTTTCTACGTTAATTGTGTTGCCATTTTTATCAAACTAAATAATAAGCGTAACAGCTCTAATAGTGACTACGGATATTGTAGTCATGGGTTCGAATCCCATTCGAATAAACAAAAATGTTTGGATTTGGAAAGATTCGGAATAATATTAATAAAATCCTGATCAAACATCTCTTCTCAAATTCACTATGATTTCCTGGATTATATTGTAAAATACTGAGACGATTATTGAGACAGCGACAGGTAAATTTGATTGAAAATTAATTAAAAAAATAGTGTTGCCTTGTAATAAAAATGTATGAAATATTCAAGCTTTATTTAGATAGTTGTTGTATATAATAATATAAGAATAATGAGTAGGTTGTTGATTTATGAAAATAATAATTATAGATAAAGAAGCAGGGCAAGATGGCGCCGGTCCGTGTAATGTGGATCGATAAGACCGTCCTGTGAGACCTGTTGCTGTTTCTATTATACTTTATTACATATTAATATAAGTCTAGACTACATCTTTGTTCTGTGCACCTTATTAATTAGTCAACAGGTGTTGAAATGACAAATATTAATTATATAAGTATGACGTCATCTATTTCGAAATGAGCATTTGAACATTAAATGTAGCTTCACGCATTATTTGGAAAATGTAATGTTGAAAATCTTTATTAAATTATTATATTTTGTTACGTTTGCTATGATTATAAAGAATGAATAGAGATAGTGACAGGGGGAAAATTACTTTGACATTGCCAGAGAAAAAAAACCGTGAACATTCCTGATTCAATACGAGAAACGCAAGTGAAATTTGACCGCATTTACAGACGAAATTGTATTTTATTCACAAAAACCAGTAAATGAATATACATATGTATATTAATTTGCCTATATAAAATATAATGATCAAAAAATAAAAGGTGAAAGAATAAGGAATTTGCTGTATATTAAAAATATATACATACTATATATATATATAGTATGTATATATTTTTAATATACAGCAAATTCCTTATTCTTTCACCTTTTATTTTTTGATCATTATATTTTATATAGGCAAATTAATATGAACAAATTAATGTATAGTATGTAAATGTATATATTTTTAATATTCAGCAAATTCCTTATACTTTCACCTTTTATGTATGTGTATAAAGTGTTAAAAAATAAATAAATTATTAACATTGAGAAATTTGTAAAATCATTCTTTCTTATTTTCTTAATTGAGATTTATACAAGCTAATGAATATGCCAGGTTTAATGGGGACATTTTTTTTTAGATACCTAATTATCAATTAACTACTATTTAAATATTTATTTTCTCCAATATACCATTTGAATAGTTCATATCTGATATTATAAAAAATATATAACTACTCTCTGGCTTGTATTTCAATTTGAATAAAAAAGGTCAAACTTTATTTATTATTATTGATACCATTACCAACTTCGTAAAATATTAATCATTATTTGAAAAAATGCATTTTATAGGAAAAAGTTCATTTTAAAACAGTGTTCAATTTTCATAGCCATCAAACTTATTAAATCAGGAGAAGAATCGTCTTCGAATGGAAGGAATATTTGCACGATTTTCACAATAGCCTATTTCCCAACGGTCTATGATGAAAAATTTACAAAGCGAGAGAAAAAAAAGTAATCGATTATTCAAAATTATTAGCAAGGACAAGATTTAAAAAATACACAATTCAAAAAAGGTATATTCATCACAATATACAAATAATCCTGAAGCGGACTCGTCCCATGGGTTTATGATAACGAGCAGGATTTTTTCAGCATATTCCATGAATGCTGAATCACACATTTTCATATCGTTAAAAACACGATTTCAGAGCGCCTAAATATTATTATACTTGTTAACTAATATGATTAATATTTTAATAAAGTCAAACGATCAAAAACAATTTCATATATTTTAATAAAATGTAAATTTAATCTTGGGTGAAAACTGTTGTATAACATGGCTTTGAAGGATTAGAGGAAAATCTAGTTCACTGCACTGTGAACAATATTTTTATTTAAAACTATTTATTATAGAGTTAATAAAAATAAATATAGATAAAAAAATCCACCCTTGATATGTAAGGATATCGCAAAAAAAATGAACCCTAAATATGTAAATAATAATAAATTTTGAGTGTCCTGTAATCAGTGTACAATTTAATTTCATATGAATATAAAATGACAGCGGCCTATTTTTATTATTATCATCGGAAGAAATATAATGGGATGAAAAATCTCCGTTACCGACGATAAGAATACCAGAAAACTATGTAGATGTATCAATATCAAGATGACGGACCAAGTAGATGAGTCTGAGTGAGACAATTAGTGTTGCATCTGGAAATAATCGTCTGCTTGGTCCGCCATCTTAATATTTATCATCCACTTGGCCGGCCTTCTAATATCTCTGATGTCGCTTATACTCGTTTTTAACTGAAACTTATGTTTATTTCTTATAATAAATAAATAATAGGTTAGTAAAAAAATATTATAAAAACTATTGTAAATATTAATATCAAATATTCCATGCATTGAAGAATTTGTTCTTTACCAATGAATATGTTATAGTAGTTATGAATTTTAAAAAGCTTCATCCCCGATTAACAAGAGCTCTTTCAATTAAAATTCATATGTACCAAAGCCCTTTGAATACTGTGTTTGCAAACAGTCTTATAAAAATATTCAATAAAGATCTCACAGTTGAACACAATTCCAGGACTGAACAAATATTGACTCGATCGAGGACTGCTTTTTTATCCCAAGCCAATACAGAAAAATAATGGGCATTGTGAGTTAAAAAAAAAGCGATGTTGTAATAATAGCAGATAAATGTGATGAATAACTATTTTATTTTTGATAAATCGTGATTCTTTATTAGACAAAAACTAAATAACCAACTCTTTCAAGTAATTGATATATGAAATTAGGGTTTATTTGAACAAAATACTATCTAGTTTTAAGTATTAAATTGATTGTTGTATTTTTCCGATCTTCTCTATAAATGATATGTCATCCCATACAAATATTTTAATAATATAAATCTTTTAATTCACGCCCTAAAAAGCGACAGTTAAATGTTCTACTAAAAGTAATTAACTACAAATACACTTAATTGAATGTATTAATCTGCTTAAATTTATTAAATTTACTAGCGTAATAGTTCAGGGGATACGGGACGTATTTAACAGACACAAAAGCAACGCGATATCTAATACTGCGTATTTGACAGAAACAGCTGATTCCATGGTTATTATTTTATAAAGATGATTAAAAACAAAAAAAAACCAGCAGATAGGATTCAAATCCCACTGAAGTAAAAAAAATATATTTGAAAATGGTTATTATGACTGAGAGATCGGGAATAATATTAATAAAATCCCGATTAATCGTTTTGATCGAGGTTTACTCTGATTTTCCGTATTGTAAGGTAAATACTGATTTTTAATTCGGTGACCTGTGTATCTAGAAATCGTTAAAATCACCAATAGACAATTTATTAATAATAAATTAATTTAAAACATCTAATAAATAATGTTTTGTGTGTATAATATTTCAATGTCGTGTATTCAGAGTATAATAAGGAATAAATATAAATAGATGTGAAAGTAGGCATATTTTGCCAGTCATTTATTTGAGAAAGGTCCTTTTTAGGGTTTGCGCTGAAATATCGTCTTTCATAAATAGTGTCGAGCCATTAGCTTTGTTTGAAAATGCGTAGCTTACTCAACAAGTCTAAATGTCACAGGTGAAATAACTACCCACCTTATAATCAACAGGTTTTTATCATTATTTAACTTATCAAACTAAGAAGGTAGATTCCCCCAAACTGTATTATGAATACAAATAATTTTGGTCCAAAATTTCGCAGTTGTATCGTTTAAAAATCAATATTGTGTTGAATTCCTTTGTGAGGGCGAAGCGGATTTGTAATTTAGGCACGTAATGGATTGTGATTAAGTTTTCAAAGGGTTTGTCGGAAGTGATTGAATTTATTACACACATTGTCATCGAAGCCTTTTACTAAAATTAAAGAAGGCGCAATATGTTTTAAAATGGCTAAATATCGGGATACCTGTTGCAAATTTCATTAGCTTGGCTGTAAAACTCGGACAACCCTTTTTGTATAAAATATAAGTACATAAAATACCAAGGCTAAGTCGACAAGTACCAGAACTGTGTGGTTTGTTGAATATACCGATGAACTAGTTTTATTTATTAAATCACAATGCAAATGTTATTTGGGTTAAAAAAAACATCCACAATGAAAGTTTTTATCTGAAATTCACCAAATTATTATTTACGCACTATGAAATCGTTCGCATTATTTATTTCCAACCAAACAAACAGCGATTATTGATTATATAATATTCGGGAAAGCTATTTATAAATAACATCTGTTGATGCTTTACGTAAAAAGCTATAATCAACATATTTATTTATATACACATTTATATTTTTTTGTTACTTATGTGGTATCAATTATTACTAGTTGTACAGATCACCGACAGAGAGGCTCTGTCCGACTTAATAATCGCCTCAGTATTTATCTTATAATCCAGGAACTCATAGTAAACCATTTGTTTTGAATTCGAACCCATGACCACAATATTTCTGGTCTCAATTAGTCTCATTAACAAATCTATCAATTGCATTTTTCCCTGGTATAATGCAGATATAAATTTATTAGACATAAATTTATAGAGAATATCGGAAAAATACAATAACCAATATTATACTTGAAACTAATTAATAGTTTCTTGGGGTAAAACCAAATTTTTTCTATTTATTGTTACGATGAATTAAAAAAAATGTTTATTTATTTGTCCATATAATAAATATATATTAAATAATATTTATAATAAAGTATCAATTGTTAATAAAGGGTGAGGGTGCATAACAGTATTTATCAAAAATAAAATAAGTAAAACAGTTATTTGAGCAAGTCTTTTACCCTTTTTAGTATATTCAGTATTCATAAGAATATACTAGAAATTATTTTTACAAGCAATAGAAAGCTATTTTCATTATAAATTATTTTGTATCAACTGTTTGATGAAGTATGGAATATTTTTGTGCTAAAAATTCTTTAAAAAGATATTTTTTAGAAATGCTTGATTAGAATTTAAATATTGAAAATGTATGGAGCATTATCGTTAGTGAATTCACGGTCATCAAGTATGTATTTTAGCAAGAGCACGGCATATCGTAGAGGGCTCTACGCCGTAGTCAGCTTTCAGTAGAGCCTGGACTACGCCGCGGTATACACGTCTTTAAACATCCCTACCGAATTACAAATATACATTTACAGATAAAAACCAGACGTTAAACTCCACCAATGCAAACTTAGATAATACTAAAATCCCAAACCCGCAACAAAATGGTGAACTTTAACTTTTACGAGCGACGGACAACTCGGATACAAACTTTTCCCATGTGAACTTTTCATGGCATTAAATCCGAGCGATTTTTTTCTCAGTTTAGATGTGAGAGTTTGCTTTTAAATTACAACAAAACCTGTTGAATATTTCTCAAAATGTATAAAATAATAATTCAATAATATATAATAAAATTATTATTTATTAGAGTTCTGTAATATTAATATTGAAGACTTGTTATTTATTTGTGAAATGTGAAAGAAAATTAAGTGATAGTTTGAGTTTTTGGTGGAAGAAATTTCAAACATCGTCTCTCCTACAGGGAATGAAATTTGAATATGCAGGTAATATATTCTTTAAGTGGTTCTATTTAATTTATATAATGTTTATCGACACGGCATAGTATTTAATTATATTAATGAATAATCTCATTGTGTAATTCTGTTTTGTGGCCATTAATCAGACAACAATGGATCGAAGCTCTGTTATCGTGGAAATGCTACAGGTAATCAGACGATTCTATAGTAAACAATGAACAAGGTGTAAAATAGCATTTTTCATCAGGGATTTTTAGTGTATAAATTGCGTCATATCTGATGGTAGACAGGTTCAAGACCTGCGTGTCGCGACAACAAGGTCGATTTAGTTCCGCTCTTTTAGGAATTATATACAAGACCTGAAAAATACAACACACATAATGGTTACATAAAGATTTTCCATAATGATCTTCCATATCAGCCATGACAAAAAAACAAGATAAAATGTATAAAAAATACATTATTTGGAGAAGAAGGCTTCATTTTCATCCAGTTTTAACAAATTGAAATATTCACACATTAAATTTTATATTGAGACAATTTTTCGACTTTCAGAGATTAAAATACAAATGTCTGAATAATGTGCTTATTTACGAAAATAGGCTTTTTTATTATTACGTTAACTTTCATAATTAATGAAAATTATTATACAGTTATTATTTACATATTAACTTAATGGAAGAATAAAAAAACAGACTCATCTTTCAAGATATGAATTACTTTTATAAAAAATAAAATTACTACATCTTTTCTGTGAAATTGTAAGAAAATTATTTTACGATTTGAAAGCAAAAATTTTGAATTATACATTTGAATATTGGATAAAATAATTTCTAGATGAATTTAGGATTTTTTCCCATTGCCTGATAAAAAAAAATATGATAAATTTTTCTTTGAGGTAAATTTAATTATAAAAAGTAATATATTATAATACCAACGGTAATTCAGCATTAAATCAAACTTTGAATCTTATAGGATAAAGAATTTTATTAGGAATTAATTTTATAAAACATTTACTGAACATGGATACTAGTTTTTAGTAATGCGAATTTGTAGATTAAAAAATGCATTAACGGGTCGATATTGTTATTACGAGCTTTGCCTTCATTTCGCTTGTAGTATTTATTGATCGCAAAAATATCTTTTAACCTAGGTCAATATCAAGGTTTTGTTAGTTTATCATTACAAGCATCATGGACAAATTGATTGAATAAAATGTAGATATACTTTTCCTTCAATATCTTGTGATTGATTTTCACTTTGCAGAATATTACAGGAATATAAGCACATGTATTTCTACTCATTCCATCATTATTATGTCAGCTTGATTACATTTTCAGTGTACGGATTATTTGCTCAAGATTAAATAATAAACTAATTAGTTTCTACTAATTCCCTTGTATGGTTTCGTTAATTTAATAGTTAACATTATGTTTTCCCTCAGAAATCTGTAAATAATATTCATAATACGACAGAACTTGGACAAAAACCGACCACACGAAATCAAAAGTAAATAAAATATCCCCATTTATTACTAATTTTAATAGCAATGATTTATTATATTTCAATATATAATATAAATTTTCAATTACTGCTTACAAATAAATTAACTAATAATATTTATCAGCTAATGCGCCTTCATATAGGCAATCAGTTTATCATCTTTTCCTCCAGAATAAAAATATTCACCTTTTTTTAGATTCTGACCAATAAAAAACGAAAATTGCATGTGAAACAAGCGATTAAATTTTGTCAAGGTGTCGCAAATATAATTTACTTTCTAACTTGTGGGTAGCCCTAATAAAAATAATACATTTTAATATACCTAATATGATCAAACGTAGTCAAGTCAATCTTTCCAAAATTACACCGTATGAATTTTTTTCTCAACATTTTCTCAACATTTTGTTGAAATATATACACACAAAGAAAATCCACAATACTATTTTGTTAGTAGATTGTTATATAAACGTTAAAAATTAAATAATTAATGTATGTAGTAGTCAAATACTGAAACTATTTCGAAAGGTTTGCTCAATTTCATAGAACTAGTATAACCATTTTTTTATTATATAAGTTTATATTTGGCCAGCGATGATTCTGAGCTTTATCATTAACGGTAATCCCACTGTGAATGGTTTATATTAAAAGTTGCTTATTCTGTGTTTGAAGAGTGTAGTAAGGTCTCGTCAGCAAGATAATACAGTAAAAGTGTTCTTGTAAACAGTTGTTGTCTGTAAACAAAGTTGGGAAAGGTGGTAAGAGCTTCAAAGGGAGTTTGTTGTTTAACCATTAACACCCATAGCAATCATCATTATAATTAAGCTAATTAAAAATATAATATACTCAGAAAATAACAACCCTTGTATTTCATTGAAAACGTCTTCCTGTGTACATAATCCATTATATTATTACACTTAAATGCGCGTTTATTGTGTAAAATATGGTTTAGTTTAGTACAATAGCAACAAGTGCCTAACTCACCATTTACAAAGTTTGCGGTCTTATTATATAAAATTAATTTGTCTTATAAACCACACGTAAGCGCGTGTGGTTTTTAATACTATGATCAATAATTTCATATCAAATTAATCCTGTTTTATTTTAATTTAAACCTTGTAAAGTTTAAACCCATTAAACAAATGTATTGGATCGATTATTTTATACTCCGTAGTAACAAATAATTTTTAAAATTTATAATAAACAAAATATTTAAATTGATTTGATAAAATTACTGCCAATATTACTTTACAACATGGAAGACAAAAATGAATTTGTCACCAAAAGTTTCGTATAACAGCCGCTTGGGGCGCTGCTTTTACCGCTCGTACTGTTTATCTGTCACTTGTCGATCTTTCTAATAACATTACACCGTCTTTCACTTAATATAGTGAAGTTCGTCATTAAAAGTTGCTCGATATATTCAATGACAAATAATATTTAGTGATATTAAATAGCGATTTAAACAATTTACAAGAGCATTTTGGATGTTTTTGTAAGAAATATGTATCTTATTGCTCTCGAGTGTCGAATTTTACAGACTACAGTATTTGCAGGTGAAGTATATGTATAATATGCGCATATAATAGTGCCAAACACTTTTCATGTATGAAAACAATACGCATGATACTTCTACTTATATATATTATTTGTATAAATGTGTCAGAATAACTAACAAAATTATTTTGATTAAACCAACTAATAAAACTGAGATTAAAATATAACTAGATCTTCATCAATTCACTTATAATATTTTATATATTTCATAATTAATTGTTTATTTTGGAGTGTAAAATATTCTATCCAATATCTTTGTTTAATGGAAATTTATCAATGGTATAATTGAATAATAAAAAGCACTAGTTTATTAAATATCACCTCTAGAATAAGAGACCATTAAAACAAATATATACCTTGTATCTGAGAATAGCATCAGAGGAATGTAATGAATAAAAGAATGTAGGAATGTAATTACATTTATATTAAATTTTTTTCTTTTACAAATTGTGGACCACCTCTGTGCAAATAATATTTAGATTCATTCCTCTGCAGGATATTTCAAAATGAAAATTTTCAACCACCGTAAGCGATAACAGCTTTCATTATTCCCATGCTTTGATCTTGTAAAATTGAGCCTCTTTGTTGTAAAACTATTATTCGTATTCATCTTTTATGAATGAAATATGTTGTGTGGGCGGAGAAAAATGTTGTGTGTGCGATTTTCTTGTCACTCTTCACATAAAAATCATTCAAAATGGGATTTATCTATATTGGATTTTTGTGTACATATTTGGATATCTGATCCGATAATGCATGTAATATTTTGTGTCAATATGTGAAATGTTATTTTAAATAACAACCCATACAATAAATAAATCATCAAAATAGTGCCATCACCTATCACAGCCGTTTGCGATAAATTAATTCTCCAATTACTCAACAAATGTATAATAAGAATTTTTCTCTTCATGCGTATGGTATTATTTGGGGTGACCATGATATTTACACTATACCCAAATTATTTACAAGATAAATAAATTGTTTATGAGTAGACTGATCGATTTATAATTGTCACATTATTGATTTTTGTCGTAATAATATATCGCCGACTATTATTTTCCTAAATATCGATTGTCACGCAGTTAGCATGTAATAAAATGGGGGTAAAAAATAACAATTAGTATTGCCAGTCTCACTAAATATATATATGTATGCAATATTTAATTCAATTTATAAGGTGAAACGCGTGATTTATTATGGATATAGTATTATTAATAGCCCCATTTGGTTGTCGGGAATATTTAATATAGTTTTAAGAGCCATAAACCCACTAAAAGCAATAACGTAATACGTAGTGTAAAGTAGACACAAATTGAAATATATTTTCAATGATATTTCGTTATGAAATTTGGAGTAGTTTATTTTCTGGCTTAGGTCTTTTATTATACCTATTTTTAAATTGCCACGGAATGCTTTTCATATGAATATGGTTGAAAAAGTAGGTCAATATCAGGTTATTAACATTGGACATGGTAAATACCAAGGTTTTTGTCTGACATGCAAGCCACCATTTTCAGTCTTGGGCACCCTATTAATTAATAAATCTATAATGTCAATGAGTTGCTTGTGCTATAAATTTACCAAAATAATATTTCCGAATGAACTCGAATGTCGAAAACAAAATAATATGTTGGGTTTGATGTATATTGATTCTATTTATTCATCATTTGACAAGCTTTGCTATTTCAAAATAAATATTTCAGTCTTGTATTTACGCAATACTGGAAAGAATATGCTTCTTTTAAAAAATGTATTCACCCTCGACATACCTTCAATCGAGCCAAAGTATTATATGAATAATTGAATAGATGTCGATACAAAAATACACCGAGGGGAAAAATGACGAATGTGAGCTTTCACAGTCAAGTTTGTCGATATTGATTAGAAAAACAGCTTCACAATGTGACAAGTTTGCTTGTGAATAAAATAAAGTTTTGTTTGGGTGAAAATAATAAGTGTATATTTATATTAGAGGTCTGAGTTGAAAGTTCGACAAGCGTCAATATTTTCAGGGAATCTTAGTATTTTTAAGTTATAATTGTGTTTCACAAAGTAAAAAGTACGAAAGGTCTGTTTTGAAAATAACACGAGAACTTTCTGAAAAGTCTGAAGTTGTTTGTTGCATATTCATAATTTTTTATCACACAAATAAATTGAAAAATTTATTTTTTAAAACGTAGACTTTTTAATGTAGTAAATTAGTGATTATTTCATAAAGAATACATCTGGAACTAAATAAAAAAAAGTAAAGTAAATGTCACATTTCGACGTTACAGCTACCAGAAAATTAAAATATTTTATCATATTACGAAATCACAGCCGTTTACGGTAAGTTTGATCAACTCTGAGTGTGAATGGAACGACATTTTTTATTTGATTTAGAAAAATAAGAAACAATGAGTATATAGTGAAAATATTTTTTGGGTATTACATAAATAATTGAAAATAATTAAATATTTTTTAATATTAATGAAAAATAAAAAATATTCAATCCTTAATTAATGACATATTTAACAGATATAACAGACACGTGACATCCAATACTGAGTATTTGACAGAAACAGCTAATTCCAAAATGGTGGACCAAACTCGATTCCAAAAGCATGAAAGATTTCATAATTATAATTCAATATTTTTATACCCTACCACACACTAACGTGTTGATGAAAAATTTTATTTATACGTAGTCATTTAAAATTACATTTAAATTGATTTAGAGAATCAACGAGTAAAGGTTAATTTGGGATTTAAGAAATTTTATTTTAATATTATCAACAACTTTTAATCTGTTTCGGGAATTCCCTTCAAGGGTGATATATAGTTGATTGAATTTCATTAAACTTCAAACCTAAGCTCCGAATTAATTAACCCGATAAGATTGATATACCGACAGATTAAAACAATCAAAAAGAAAAACAAGACTTAATTGAATTAATTTCAATTAGAATATTTAGGTCAGGAGAGTGTTTAAAATATGTTTTAAGAATTGTTACCATGACCTACATTTTATACAGGAGCTCCTTAAACCATAAATCCTCTTTATATTATCGTAAAGCGTTAGATTTTATCCGACGATAAGAAATGCTAATTAATCTTTAGGGTAGTATAACGTTTCATATAAAATAAATGTGTAGGTGTAAAATAATATGACTTTTTTCAATGCGTTTGATGAAGCGTTGAAAAGAATGGACGTTAATGATCCAACCTTGCCAACGACCTCTATTATTTTTCACCTGCTACACCTTGGAAAAAAATATATAAATTACACCATTGAAAATTATAAGGCGACATAATCGATGTGGGGAAGAATTGTGGGTTGGGAAAAATATTAAAACATCAAGGCGTTAATACATTTATCTCGATGATTGATTGATTTAATTTGAGATTTATAGTGTTGAAAGTCTCAAGAAGAACAAATATTAATCAAATTATTTTTTTCACAGAAAGCAGAGAAAAGGAGAGAGCTTCGGCTGAAGCGGTTTTGGGCGTCACGAGGGGGCGGACAAGCTACGGATACTGGCGAAGAGGGCGGAGGGGGCGATGGGGGCGGAGAAGCTGGAGGAGACAGAGATGAGGATCAGGCACCTGTAAGATCCCTACTTGTTGTGCAGGTAATGTAAAAAATCAATATGCCTTTTATCAAAAAACCTATTGATATTATAATACAGGAAAAGTATACAATCAGACGTTTTATTTTCACAATTTAATTTTAAACTAAAGCTTAACATTAACAAGGGTAGTAATACTAAAAAAATATATTACGTATGTTAATTACTACTTTGAAATTAACTCTAAAAAAATTATTGAACAAACCAATTCATCGCACAAAAAAGAACCAATGATAATGAATAATTCTTTAAATAAAGCGGCTCCAAATAAATTATTTTTAAAACCTAATCATCGATTCTTACTGTGTAACTACAGCGTGGCTAAAGCGCAGCAATAACCACATAAAATAAGGGAATAGAATCACCACAAATTTTAATTCCTTGAACTAAAACCATCCGGACATTTTTAATATTAACTTTAGAATGGATGCAAATGTTCCAATAAGAATTTTATTAGTGATAATATTTTCAACTTTTAGTTTAGGCGGTTGACTAAAGGTTTTTATTTATAATTAGTGTTTGCTCGTTCTTCTACTTATTTTTGTTTTATTAAAAGTCCAACTTTATAGGTAATTCAATTATTACTTTGAATTATTATTTACTACTTTGAAATAAAGTTTAAGGACCAGTTTCTTTTTGTGAAAAAAAATATACAAACTAATTAATTGTTCAAAAATGAATCAATGACACATTATTTCAATAAAGAGTCAAAATAAATATTTTTTTTAAACATATTCATCGATTAATACTGAAACTACAGCGTGACTAAAGCGCAGCAATAACCACATAGCATTGGGAAAAGAATTATTACAAATTTTAATTCCTTGAACTAAAACCATTCATATTATTTTTTGTAATATTAAATTAATAATGGATTAAACGCATGCAAATGTTCTATTAATTTTTAATCAATGAAAATATTTAAAATTTTAGATTAGATTTTAGTTTAGGCGGTTGATTAAATATTAAACCGAAATTCGTAATTATTTTTTTATTCATAATAAGTGTTCACTCCTCCCCTTAAATATTTTCTATTAAAACTTATATTTATAGGTAAAATTCAATTATATATAGGTAAAATTCAATTATATATATATATATATATATATATATATATATATATATATATATATATATATAGCAGCAGAAGAGAGAGAGTATATATATATATATATATATATATATATATATATATATATATATATATATATATATATATATATATATATATACATTTTTTAAATATAGACGAGTGCAAAGAGTGGTTTTTTATGGCAATTGAAATAACTATGTTTTCTTTCTTATGAATAATATGATGGTGTGTTAGTGATCGTTTGTGTACGAATAGACTAGAGCTTGGTAGTATTGCTGTACACGCATACGCTACGCACGCCGACATTATTATTACACTATTATCAAATTTAATATGGGTCTAAACAATGAGCTTATATATGTAGAGGTGCTAATAATACTTGTAAAGACGTGAAAACCATAACAGGCACAGATGAGATGTAGCACCAAATGTTTCGTGTGTTGCTTCTACCGCCTCGTCGTCTCGCTAATTCAAATTCTATTGCGTGTCTATGGGCATATTCGAATGTACGACGCAATATTGCATGGCGCTTCTATAGACAAAAGTTCATTGGGTTTGAATGACACACAACATTTTATTCATTGAATTCAACGTCATAAAAAGTGATATTACATATTTTTTACCAAAGATTTAATTAATTATCCCAACTTGTGTAAGGTAGAGTTTGTCTAAAGACACGTTTCAAAAGATAATTAAGGTAATATTTCGACAAAATGTATGTATTTGTAAATCGAGAGGAAGATTTAGTACAAAGGCCGCATAAAATGCCTTAGGGCAACACTGTACTGTAAATACCTTTTAGAAGACAAATCTACAGAGAACTCCTTCTCCTTTGTACTTGTTCTGGGAAAAACTATTCATATGTATATACAATGTTATCAAAATAAGGCATTTCACTTCTCAAATATTAATATATACAGGATGTCTCCAAATGAGGTAAAAATATTAAAAGGACGATTATAGATATAGTCTGAAAATTCTACTAACGAGTGTTGATAAATTATTTGTAATTATATTATAGTAAGCAATCTTAAAAACAGTTAAAGTATATGAAATGTGAGGGTTTGTTATATTGAAAATGTGTAACGGGAGATGAAGTATGTATAAAAAATACGATATCTCTCATAATGACTCCTTTTCAATGACAGACACAAAAGAAAATGTTTGAGAGATTTTTTATATTCATGAAGGAAAAATATTAATATGTTTGTAGATGAAATGTCAAATTTCAGCCTTGTCCAGGGTCTACTAAAAAACGGACATAATTGAGATGATACCAACAATTTTTCAGCGTATTTATATATATTGCAAATAAAATTTTATAAGAAATGAAAATATTTATAAATGTATAATAACGTTTGCTATGGCAACACTGATATAGACGGTCCATACTAAAAGAATTATGAGTGGAGATATTACGTTTTCATCTTTTTCTCATATTGTTATTTAATTATTTAATGCGCATTTCCCCAGAATATTAATATATAATCCCGCTACCATTTTTATTGCGCTTTATCTTGGTTATGTGACGTTTAGATCATTTTAGTCACTATTTCTGCTCGTTATTGTGGTGTATAGTTCCTCATTATAAAATGGGGCATTATATTATGCGATTGGTTGGGGCAAAACTGATCTAAACGTCACACAACCAAGACGGAACGATGACAGACTTTCACAGATAGTTAATCTGCATGTGTTTAAAGATTTAAAATTGATCTACAAGTATCACAAATAAAGTGTAATTATATGTGGTTGTTTTTATGTTTTTAATCACAAAGCAACAAAGAATAAAATTCAATGTAATTGTAATTGTTTTGTTTACATTTGTTTCGCTCGACTCAACTATAATATGCTTTGCATATTTGATTTCCAAATGTTTTTCAGCTTTTTTACAGGAATAATTTAGCAGGCAATTTGAAAAATCACTAAACAGAATTGTCGTGGAGCAATTTGTCTGCAAATTAACTTTGCGGCCAATCAAACATCCCTTTCAAACCACCCTTATTTAAGTATTATATGGAAATGAATTAATTATTTCGTCCGCTATGTAATGTATCATATATATTTATTGTTCGTCATGTATAAATATCAAATAAAAGCATGGAAGCACATTGCGTTAATGAAAATGGTGGGTGACAGGAACACTTGGCTCTCACAAAACGGATATTATACCAGACAGTTCCGAATTTTATTCATCATCCTTTAAATGTTTGTCTAACACAAAAAGGTTATATATAATACTTGTATCTCGTGCACGCAATAGAATATTTTTGGTTATATTCCGTTATTTAAGTAATGGATTCCCAGGCATACGTCACCGTAAACGTACACCCTAAATACGATAGTAGAGATACTTAGTTACACTTATGATCGGTTTTTTGTTAGTTAATGTCACGTCTGAGTCTCGGGCGAGGCACTAAATAAAAAAAAAAACTATCAAAAGTACAGAAAAGCCACTCTATTACCGTCTTTACGGTGTAAGTTTACGGCGACGACGCACGCCTACGAAACTCAAGATTTAGAATGAAAAAAAAGTATTTTTTATTATGCAGTATCCAGGCAACACTTGTAAATTAAAGAAACCACGAGTTTACAAGCTAAATATTTATAATTATCAGCATGAGAATTGCATTTAATATAAATATTTCTGAATTTTGAACATAAAGTAGAACAAAAGAATTGATGTCAAGTCAAAAGTCAACGGACTCCAATGCAGTGTAAAGATAAAATATTTTTATTGTACAATGAAATAATTTTAACAATATTATATTCATGTGACAGTGTCAGGTTCGTTCATAACAATTATTTATTTTTTTTACAAAATTCATGTGCTTATCGAAGTTTCTTTTGTGACTTTTTAGTTACTATCGTCATAATAAATATTCAAGTCGCGTGACTTGTTAAATCGTCTTGTGAAATTCTAACTTTTCACAGACGTCTGATGAACTTTTTTTTAACTCATTTAACCTTTATCGCTGATATAATTTTGCGAAAATAAGAATAAATATTTTTTATTTAACACGTCTACGTCTATCAGTTTTGCCGTTACGAATTTTATCATACCTTCTTAAAATAATCATAGTACGAGTATATTTGAATTGTATCATATAATCTTATAAGGTATTTGATGATATTTATGTTGTTTGCATTATTTTTCATTTCATATGTTTGTACAGCAAATATTCAACTTCAGACAAGCGTAGAGGCAAAATTAATAAAAGCATACAGCTACGATTGGTAATATTTAATTATACGCTGTGATTAGTTAAGACCGTTGGTAAGTAATCTCACTTCTTGGCATGTGTACATATTGATATTTGCTCTACAAACATAAGAAACAAGAAGTATGAAAGACACGTTCCCATACTTATAAATTATTTATAAAATAGTGATACAATTAAACAGAGATTATTGTTTTAATGAACTGATAATAAGACACAAGTTTAATAAAAAAAATTTACCTACACATTGACCAAAACTACAATATTTATTACACTTGTTCAATTTATCAACTGAAAAAAGGATAAAATATACAATCTAAACTTTTATTTATTCAAAACTCTGATTTTGTAACATTAAACCTTAACAATTCGCGTCTATATTTTGTCTGAAACGTACGTACGTGAAACATATGTTATTCAATTCTTGATAATGGTAAGAAAGGAGCGATTATGGTTTACTTTGATATGATTTCACCATGAAATAAAATAAAGTAGTTGTCGATACGTTGTTTTATATAATTTCCGTTTGTTCTGAATGTCGAGAGTGCATTTATATATTTAAGTCGATAAAGCGGTCAACGAGTCGTCCTACATACGATCCTTGAGAAAACAACATTCTGGAGAAGAAGATTGTTCACTTTTGTGCAAGTATTTTACTACATTCTTGTCTAGAACAATTTGGAATTGAGCCAGATAAGCACATGTGCTCTTAGGCTGGAGCTAATTTAATATATGTATAAATCAGTGCACATCTTCCATTTGGAATTATTCAACACTAAATGTAAATAATTATTAATATTTTAAATAGAGTATCAGCGCTTACAATCTTAGGGTATCTTCACAATAGATTGATGCAGCCACGTAGTTAGAACCTAGAAATCTAATTAAAATGTATATTAAAATAAATACAAGATCGGCGAATTGAACTCGTTCTTTTTTCCACAGCCGCCTCGTGGCCCAGTGGTTAGTGTAACGGATTCGTGAGTGAAGACTCCCGGGTTCGATTCACGGCACCGGAGTCACTTGGTAGATCTAGCTTAGCAAACCAGATCTTAAGTACTCATTGCTGTGTGGTGGCCTGGGAAACCATCTCTACTATATTCTCCCGTAAAGTCCAAGGTGGCCTGGCCAACCCCTTATAAAGGGACTCCCGTCAATAGGGAAGGCGTCACGATATATATATACTTTTTTTTACTCCCCAAGGTGCTTTTTGTGTTATTTTTGAGAGGGTTTTTTTATACACAACAACGTGTTAATTTTCTGTCGGCGATCTTTACTATTATTAGTTACTCAAATCAATTTAAATTTTTGACTTGACTCTGTTATCTGTCATTAATATGCTTACACTACGCAATAAGCTAGTGTGAATAGACGATTATACATAATAATTAATTGTTAGGATATTTTTTACAATTAAATATCCCAATTTAAGTACGAAGTGATTTATTTATTTTTACCCAAATTATGAGTTATTTAAAAGAAATGATTGCCTTCGTAGATGTTATAAAGAAGACTTTGTAAAAGAATTATGAATATTTATGTTTAGGGATTGTAAAGATTTTTATTTATTTCAAATAGTTTCACAATTTGGGTTATAATAATTTTAATGAGAATAAAATATTTTTTATAAATAAAAGCTTAGGGATAAGACGCGTGGCTACAAATAATGTGGTCGTGGGTTCGAATCCCACTTATTAAAAAAAATGATCCTATCGGTACATTTATTTTTATATATTTTTTCAATTAGAGAGAGATTTGATAATAATTATTTTATATGTATGTACTGTGGTCATGAGTTCAAATTCTAAAAAAATATCTAATTGGTTATTGACTGGAAGATCGGGAATAATATAAATAAAATCCCGATAGATTGTCTTGATCCAGGTATACTCTGATTTCTTGTATTGTAAGTTAAATACTGATTATTAAGTCGGCGACCTGTGTAACTAGTAATAGTTAAGATCACCGATAAACAATGAAAATCTCAAAAATCCCTCGGGGCTTATATAAACAAATAAACTGAAAAATAATCTTGTACTAAAATCAGAATAGTTTTCGTAATAAAAAATATAATTTATCAATTTGAATAATATCTTCTATTTATAATTCTCGCGTGAAATTTATCTAGCATTCAGTTAAATGAAGTGAAGTTTAAGAATGGCTTTGTAAATATGGGTTTATAGCGCTGATGTTGCACTGCTTTAAATGCAATGTTCTACTTTACTTCGACAAAAACATTTAAATATCAAAAAACATCTTTATTATAACAATGTATTTAGAGTGAGATGGTCAAGTTGTATTATTTAGCGGAATAGATAAAATTAAACGAGTGCCAGTGGAGATTGTAATGTGCTATTTAAAAGTCATATTATACAGCTTAAGTGCATTTTTAGTAATTCAGTATTTATTAACGATGGATGCAGTTTTTAAAAAAGAAAACAAGACTTTGCTGAAGATAAATCTTAAATGTTTTTGGATCGACTAGACCAGACTCTATGTCGCCTTACATCCTGACCTACATTTGTTAGATTTAAATATTATATTTATAAATTAAACAATTCGTTAAGTGATTGAGAAACAAAAAAAACATAATAAAAAACTTTCCGAGTCATCAATCATTCATTAACTTCCAATATATGTAGTTTTACCGTGAGAAGTAAACTTGGGGAAAATAATAATTTATCACTAGATTATAATAACTTAAATAATATTAATGTTTGTCGGATTCCAATATCAGAGTTTAGATAAGTTTGAATAAAATAATAATATAATTTAAATTAGTTTTAATGTTATTATGAATATTGGATGATTTATTTTTATCAAATTGCTGCTTATTGATTGAAATTTGTGTATTGATTATTTTACCGTTAAAATTAAATATTATATAAAATATATTTTCTGGCTCTAGAGATTAAATTTGAAGCTTTGGTTAAACACAGACTCTATATTTTTAATTATGATAATCTTGTCGGTTTGCTAAATTATTTAAGAAGACTTGTTGCCATATCAAGTATTAAAATCCCGTTTTATTAAATATTAAAGTTGAATTACTGATAATATTGTAATCCATATCGCTTAATAAATTTGTATATTTTTAGTAAAATTTCGTAAAAAAATACATTATCGTTACTTCACATAATTTAGCTAATATAATCTTTACTTATTATAACATTTTTTTAATTAATCTCGCGTAATTAATACCCGCAAATTATTTTGACCTTTGGGCATTTCATAATTATTTGAAAATATTTAATTTTTACACAAAATGACCTTTTCCCTTCAGAGTAACAAAATTAAATAATAATAATCTTTTTGTCAAGTCTTCTTTGTCAAAGGTTAAAGTTCAATTTTCATAAAAGCTAATATGAAAATAATTAAATTTATTATGGCTCAAACTTTAAATGTTTTTTTTTTTTTTTTTTTTTTGATTTATATTTTTGAGTACCCTGTCTAAAGACATCTTACTCGTCGTCTGTTGTCACATTGTCTTGAGGGTTGGTTGTCCAGTGACGACTCAATCCCGGCGTTGTGTTTAGGTTATAAGTGTTCAAGTGTTCATACTTGTTTTATTAAGTAAACACCATTGTCAGTCCTTGAATCTTGCTGGCAAGTCAAGTTGTCTGTATTTTGTAGACGTCTTGCGTAGTCTACGGTCAATAAATCCCTCGCTAGTACGTTCGGGTGTCTTTTTAATCTACTTTGGTACGTTTCGCTGAATTTTTTCAATTCTTCGCGTACTGTCATTGTTTTAGAGTCCTGTATTAGGACCCAGTTGGGTACATACCATGGAGCATTTAAAATTGCTCTCAGGGTCTTGTTTTGTAACCTGTCGATACTGCTGATATGAGTATCCTTAGCTGTCCCCCACAGTTGACATCCATATGTCCAAATGGGTTTGATTATTGCTTATACAGCAATAGCTTGTTTGTAAGTGTGAGTTGGGAATGTCTGCCAATCAACCAGTACATTTGTCTTTTTTTATGTTCCATTTGAAGTCTCTTTGTCTTAATGTGTTTTTGCCATGTTAGGCTTCTGTCAAGGTGTATACCGAGGTATTTGGCCGAGTCTTCTTGTGGAATATTTTTCCCACCAATTTTCACTGGTGGACATGTCTGTTTTTGTTTGTGAATGTCACGTGTGTCGATTTGGTTTGATTTACTTTAATTCTCCATACTTCAAGCCATTTCTGTATTGCGTCAAGGTGTTTCTGGAGGAATTGTGAGGCAGCTGTTGGATCTTTGTCCGAAGCGAGTATGACGGTATCGTCAGCGTATGTAGCCAGTGTTGTGTTGTCGGTTTTTTGGAGATCGTTTGTATATATTAGATACAGTACAGGACCTAGTACACTCCCTTGCGGTACTCCAGATCTTATGGTATTAAGATTTGAAGTTTCGTTGTCATATTTAACAAAAAACTGTCTATCGGTCAAGTACGATTTGATAATATCATACATGTTTTTGGGCAGTTTTTCTTTGATTTTATAAAGCAGGCCTGGGTGCCAGACTTTGTCAAAAGCTTGACTGATATCTAAGAATGCTGCTGAACAGTAGTTTTTTTCTTGTATGGAGCGATCTATGATCGTCACAACTCGATGAACTTGTTCAATTGTCGAGTGCGCTTCTCTGAAACTGAATTGATGATCAGGGATCATGTGTTCTTGAATAAGTATTGGTTTCATGTTGCGCAGTAGAATTTTTTCAAATATTTTGGAAAATATTGGCAGGAGGCTTATCGGTCGATATGAAGTGACTTCTTCGGGTGGTTTACCTGGTTTAGGTAGCATAATAATTTCTGCTATTTTCCACTGTCTAGGGAAGCTACCCATTCTAAGTATCGCGTTAAATATTATGGTTAGAAATCTTAATCCGATATCTGGCAATTCTTTGATTATCTTCCCGGTAATCATGTCATGTCCTGGCGCTTTTTTGCGCGTACTTCATATTTTATAACATGCTTGACGCATTGAAGTCCAATTTTGACATAATAGTTTTCTTTATGTTCCGTACTATCTAATAAATTATGAATGTGACTTTCTTCTTCAGGGAAACACATCCTTTCCGCTGGTGTAAATACTTCCTTGAGATGTTTCGCAAACTCGTTTGATTTCTCTCTGGTAGTTTTTGCCCATTTATCGTCAGCCGTTTTGATGGGCGGTATGGATATTTGGGGCCGTTTTAGTTTTTTTGTAGATTTCCATAGAGAATAATCTGTAGCGTCGGTTGCTGTAAGACCTTCCAGATAGGATTGAATCCCTTTATTTTTCCATTCACATAGGATATTTTTAATATCTCTTATTGCTTCGTTCAGTTTTCTCTTGAGTTCCTTGCTTCGAGTATTTTTCCATTCTTTACGAATGCGTCTTTTTTCATGTATTTTTTCCTGAATCCAGCGGGAAAAATCATCTGTTGAGTGTGGTTTTTTTGACATATTGGGCGTGGCTTTTTTCACTGCGGAATGAATTTGATTTTGAAAGTGAATAACTGCGGTGTTAAGTTGGTCTTCTGTTTTCAATGGTATATCACATTTCAAATTTTCTTTTAAGATATGTCTAAAATATTCCCAATCTGTGTGACGGTTACCGAGTGTAAATTTACTGGGTTTGATAATTGGTTGTAGCAAGCTGTATTTAATAATAACAGGTGAGTGATCTGATGACAGATTGAGGCAAGATTCTGCGCTCAGTCTTTCGATTGGAATTCCTTTCACTACGCAGAAGTCTATGAGGTCCGGTGTTTTTCTTCTATCTGTAGGCCAGTATGTTGGTTCACCAGTCGATAGATGAGTCAACTTGTTGTTTGCCATACTTTTATACAGTTCTCTCCCCCTGTGTGTGGCCAGTCTAGACCCCCATTGTTGGTGTTTGGCATTGAAGTCCCCACCTGCGATGAATTTATCCGCTTCAAGTGTTCTGAAGTAATCGTCAAAATGTTCTCGTTTAATCGAGTGTTTGGGTGGGCAGTAAATAGCCGATATATATACATAATTATTTGTATCTCCGACAGCAATTGTGGTTGCTTTGAGAAAGTCTCGATCATATTTTTCAGTGAGATGATGTTTCACAGTGTTTTTAATTATCACCGCTGTTCCGCCATGCGCAGTTCCATCGGGGTGATTCGTCGTATATATAGTATACATGGGAATTTTTATGTAGCTTTTTTCGGTAAAGTGTGTTTCTGATATAAGCATTATGTCA
>JAGTTH010002471.1:0-24930 GCA_022606485.1 Agraylea sexmaculata
TAAATTATAATATTTTAGATATTAAAATCCATAGCAAAAATAATTTGAAAACAAATGAGCTTCGCACAAAAACAAAATGTATAAAAAATGTACTAGAATTTCTAATGAAATATTTATTTATTTATCTTATATATATAAATATATATGTATATGTATATATATATATATATATATATATATATATATATTATACTGTGTTTTATGACAATTTTTATAAGTGTATACTTTCAAATACAAATTCTATGGATTTCAAATATTTAATTTAGTGAATATTTCATTTACATTTATCGAAACATACATACAATGTTTATATTATTTGATTTGATGTTCGTGTATTGTGACTGCAGTTGATAGACACGACCGTTTCGTGCGTTACACATGACGCTGCGTTTAGCTATGATTGAACACTCAGTCCTATATTACTACGTTATACTATAACTAATATTACTAAACTATAGTCAAAAGGCGTGAGAATAGACTGTCTACATTACGAGTAATCATTGCTGACAGCTGAGACCCTATAAAGCCCACCCAGATAACTCTAACTGCACTTCAACACTGCACAAACTGTAACAATCTATATATTTTAAATTAAATTCACAGCTGGTAAAAATATGCTATTTATACACTACTTTTCAAATTAAAGTGCTTATCATTGTACTGAAAATAGTTAAGCTGAAATCTAAATAATCATCTTGAATGACGTGGATTTTTTTTCACCATGTCATATACTTTCATTTACAGATCTGTTTTTTTAAATTTAATATAAACCATTTTATACGCTCTTTCAACTAAAATTTATAAAATATTAATCAACAAGCTTGAACGAACGAATACCTTGTAAAGTTTGAACCAAATCACTTTTAATTGCTGCATATAAAAGGCCATAGTGTATAGTGTGGCTGTATTGTGAAAATTATAGGAGAGCTTACAATACAACCACACAATATTAAACATACATATACGGACACTATGGCCTTTTATATATAGTAATTCAAGATGATTTGGTTTGTACTATCCATATAATATATATTTTTTATATATCGTCATTAAATCATCATTCAATAACAAACTAAGACAAGATAACTTTTTCTAAATTTTAAAATTTATACGTAATTATTTGTTTAAATAAATGTAGTATGGTCAGATGAGACTAAATGAGATCAATGTGAGTGCTCAACTAGAATAGATAATTGAAAAAGTTTCATCTTTCTGATATAATATCTCTTAGATAAAAGAAAACGAATTAATTATTATTGGTTTCACCATCTTCGGTTACGATAATTGGGTTATATTAAAACAGATCAAATTATTTATCCTGAAACAGTATTTTAATAAATTTATTTTGTATTTGTGTACAAGCGTGTATTTATAAGTTAAATTGACCTTCTTTTGAGTGATAAATGCATACTAAAGCACTATGGTATTAATTTAAAACACAATGTGCGCATATGCAATTTGCTTGTAAAATGAATAGTCTAAGTGACATGCTGACCAAGGCTGAGTACTCGGTTCATATCTCTGTTCTTGATCTAATCATATCTTCAATTCATAATAAATAATATTCTTTAATAACCGCGGATGTCCCTTTATCTTTGCACAATGACTGCATCTGCCGGTTGTTCTACTTAAACCATACCTGTCATCAAGTTAAACTTGTTAGTTTCAATTTATTTACCCAATATCACATGAATGGGTATATAAACCTGCTTTCAGTATTGGAGCACTGTATGGGATTTGAATGATAAATTATATACAAAGACTTAGCGTCACTCCTTGTACATACATGTGGGCAAAAAATATTTTTCAACCTCAAATGTCCAATAAAAAATTTTAAGTTATTAAGCGATAGTGTTGCTGTTAAAATAAAGTTAATTACATTAAAGAATTTTAACTGATTTTTGATGTATTAAATTTAAAAAAAACGTCATTTGTGCACACAGGTACAAAGACTTATCTAAATTAATTATTTAAAAATTTACTCTCCTATAAAATAAGGAAACCCATGCACTACTCCAATACTAAAAAACAAAGTTATGTTCTCACTTATGAAATTACCATTTATATTAATTATTTGAAATCATATTATCATACGTAAATTTATTGTACTTAAAGTAAACAGGATGCTTCAGTTAAAATATCGTGGTTATGGGTTCAAGTAATTATTTCGACTGCTCCAGTGTATAATATCGTAAGTGAAAAAAAATCTGTGTGCTCTTAAGTCTTTATGCAACTGAGCCACATATTGCATGTATGAAACGTCAAAAAATGTTGATTTTCAATCATTATTTAACCTTTTAAGTGGGACTTTTTCGAAATATTGAAATAGTCCTATTTGACCGGCAACTAATATAGATTCATCCATTATCTATAACACATTGTCATGTCTCTGTCAATAGAAGGTATTTAATCGTAAACTGTTATATGTTATAAATAATAATTAAACCGAGTGACACGTGACAGGGAGTGTTACCAGATTGAATATGTGGCTCAGTTCCATAAAGACTTACATATTTTTTTTTGCACTTACGATATTATACGCTGGAGCAGGCGATTTATTATTCAGACAAAAATTAAATATGTTTCCAAACAGAGAATCTTTTATGTTAAAGGTGATCTAAAAAATTAAATTAATTATTTTTAATTAATTGACGATTCAGTTTATGCGAAATGATAGTGCGTGCGTTAAACGAGTCAAAGTAAAAAAAATACATATACGCGGATATAGAAAAATAGCGGTGTACGCAGTCGTAATGATACAATATAAAATTATGGGGCAATTTCGGCCTAATATCAATTTACCATCACGCAGGTGTTAATTCAGAATCGACATAATTTGATGATGTTACAATTTGTTGGAGTGTGGAGCAAAAAGAGGCCTTTGAGTTATTTTCCCACGCCTCATACCAATATTGTACCTCCACGCACTCTCGACCTATACAATTTTATTTTTAATAATAAATATACACATACATATCCATCGTCGAATACTGTCAATATATTATATAATAAAAAATCACTGTAAAATAAAACCCTTGAATAAATATTTTGTGGAGCACGTACGTGGTATTAAGAGCTCCTCTATGATCCCAAGTTAAAATAATAGGCTAATTTGACGGTAATTTTTGTGGTTCTCTCTCTCATTTCGTTGCCGACATGTATTGTGTTACCTGTGGTGATTTCGAGAATGACCCGCCCATATTATACAGGTGTGCCAAATCGTAAAAAAAGCATATTTATTTATGATGACCCCTCACGTTTTCCTATGAATGATCTAGGTCGGTACGGACACATTTTACGATACAATTAGACACTTTATAATTTGGATATGTTTTTGACACACGGAATAAATTATTACAGGTCGTGATCTCCGATATTCAACTCGTATTAAATAACAAAAAAAAAATATATATATTTTGCAAGTATGAACAATAATAATTTACACATATGTAACTACATTTCTTTTCGTGTAGGGGTGTCAAAACGAGTTTTTTTCATTATCATATTAAATTACGATACATAAAAAACTGATGAATGAAGCGGAGAAAATTGAATAATTTGAGTATCGCAACAGACTGGGCCAACCCTGAAAAAAAGTGCAGACAAATATATGAAAAAAATATCTAAATATTTAAAAAAAAATCCACCCTGATGTTAAAAATATAATCTAGACGTTCAGAATTGAAAGCTCCTAATTGTCATTTTAAGTTTTTTCCCCCAATATTCGTTGAAATGAATTTTCTTAAATTTAAGTTGTAATATTTGATTCAGAATTTTGTAAATTCATAAAATTTCCCACCATTTTTATTTAAAAAAAAATGATTCAATGGAAGATGTACGTTTTTCTGCTTGTATACAATTTGATAAGAACCGACACCAAATATATTAGAAGGCCGGGAGAGTGAATGTATAAATATCAATATGGCGTCCCAAGCAGATGAGTCAACACAAGTGACAGGCAACACTAATGTGTCTAACATTTTTATCATAATGGATTCTAAATCCTTCAAATATTATACTTAATTATTTAAGCAAGTTTAAATACCACTTTCCTTTAATGTCAATTCTGTGTTTTTCAATAAGAAATATATTCATTTCAACAAGACAATGCAATAAAAATAAAATTCAGAGCAAGGTTGCTTATCACATTGATAACATTTATTTAATCATGTTCAATCTCACGGTCTGTTATTACGCAATATTTATACGCCAAGTACAACAATCAGGATTTAGACTCAGTTGTGGGTTAAAATATTATTTATTATGAAACTAAAAGTCATTCATCGATCACAAGGTGATTTATTGAATTCAACAACATCCAGTTTGACAAATGTACTTCACAAATGTCGACTTTGAGATCATTATGACTTCGACACTTCACAATGTACAAATATTACATCAATGAGAAATGCATTAGAACAACTCGATCTGAAACACTACAAATATTTATACACTCCACAATATTAACATTAAAATAATTTGCAAGGAACTTTATAAATAAGTTGCTGGCTGTGTTATTAAAAGACCTATTCCAAGAGGGTGAACGATACAGCTATTAAATTGCTCACAATTGTATAGTAGAACTTTTTTATTATGTGGTGAATGCCAAACAACTGGATGTATAAATATCAAGATGGAGGACCAAACAGACGAGTCTGAGTGAGACAATAAGTGATGCCTCTGTCAAAAACCAATTTTTATTATATTGCTTTATTATTCTGTTTAATTCTTTGGATATTAATAAAACAATTTTCTAACAAAATAATATTAATATAATAAATTACCATTTGATTTTATAGTTTGTCCCATGAATATATTTAATAATTATGTATAATAGTATATAATATGTTTTGTGTAAATATCAGAGAGTTGAAATAAAATAATACAATAATCTGATAATAAAACAATATTATCAAGGAAATCGTTACAGAGCTCGAATGCATCAAAACACTTCATTACACCCACTTAGACTAGGTTTGCTTAGGACAAGATTAGTCCTGTTCAGGTGGAAAAATTTCAATCATGTAAACAAAAACATGTTTTCAATTGCTCAAGATTGTAAAGCACTGCACGGCTGACATTTTTATCCTAATCAATTTTTCGGACATTAACAAAACAATTTAATAATATTAATAAAATAAATTTTTGAAATTTTCATTCAAATTGATAGTTTATAATTGATATATGATGATTAAATATCAGCGAGTTGAAATAAAATAATATAATAATCGAATAATAAAGCTCAAATACGTTAAAGCATTTCATCACACCCACTTGGAATAGGTCTGGTTTTGAATATATTTTACTTGGAATTAAATAAGTGATTAGAGAAAAAAAATCTTGCGGTGAATGTATGGATCAATCTTATGATCTAATGTGTGAGCGAATTCATCAATAATGTTTTTAACATTGCTAAAAGTGCACTTAGGCCGGATTTATCTCACATTGTGCAAGTATCTCGTGTGAAAATCAAACCATATTCGACCCCGGTCAATTTAATTTCAATCCGACGATCGTTTCGAAACGTCTAACGAGATTTCGCCTCTTTTTTTACGGATTTGATTAATAGGAAAATTATTGACGAGACTCGCGCATTGGAATAACGACACATGGCTGAGGTTTTTTTAGATGCAGTTCCCATGCTTGTTAGCAATGGCAAAAAAGTAGTGTATTTTCGTAGACTCATTAGCATTGTATCGGCAATTGGTCAATAATAATAATATGTGCATTCTCTATTCATTATTCGACTACTCTATAATTTAGAGGCGCTTCCCGTTAAATTTCTAATGAGACGTTCATTGAAACAGTTATACATATACACAGAGTGGACTTAACTAATTGAGAATATTCCAGGGAATGGTATGGTATCGCAAAAATACTTTAAAAAATATTAAATGTGCTTTTAACAGTAGGTTGGGCCGGTCATAATATACAGTAAGCCAAAGGGCAAGAATAAGAAGTCTAGACCTAGATATAATATGGGGGGATGAGTTTTATAAGGTAGTTGGAAGTTTAGGTATAAAAAAAATAATTGGAGTATTAAATAGACACAATACACATGCGACAATCATTAGAGTACTTCAAAGAAACAGCTAATTCCAAGATGGTGTCCAAAACTCCATATTCCAAACTTTAAAATACACTCAGTAATTAAAGAAAATTACCACAAAAATTCCACTATTTTGACAAATAAAAAATGTCTGAAGCCTTTCAAGAAATCTCGAGTTATCATCATCAGAGACAAAATAAAAAATTACAGGAGTATATATACATAAATTATGCAACCAAATTTACACTAAAAGGGGATTCTAGATAAACAAAAAAATATATTTGTAATTTGGAAAGTTGATACAAAATAACCCGGCGATTGGAAATTCCAGGACCATTCGTTCATTCCATTCCTTTACACAAATACTATTTACAAAATGGATTCATTACATTAGGAAATTAATTCTAAACTAAAAATGCTGTAAATTTGTTTATCTAGATCTCCTTTTAGTGTAAATTTTGTTGCATATTTAATGTATATGTATTCACTTTTCAATTTTTTTTATTTTGTCTCTTATGATGATAAGCCGAGACCTGTTGAAAGATCCCAGAAATGTTGACATTTTCATTGTCTTATTTTAATATATAACAATAGGATTCCATAAAGCACAAGATGTTAATCTTAATTTATACTCGGTTAGTTTAAGTCAATACAATATTTACGCATCCCGTTTTAAGTCAAATTCGAGTGGAATTTTAACTAAGGGCCTGGTGAAATTCCTGACATACTTTACTTAATTAAGGACATCAAGGTTCCGCATTGTGAAATCTTCGTGGTATTTTTTAATACCGAATAGTTTTAACGTGTATGAGCTTAATGACAATATTGTGTGGGAAGCATATTAACCCTCTCGATATCGACAGCCTTGGAATCTGTTCGCACATGATTTAGAAATGACGGATGATTAATAGAGTGAGATGTGACAAGTAATGAATAGTGAGGTTCTTCAGGTATCTTGTTGAATATAAACAAGGATGGGGAGACTTCATGGGGAGTGCTATTTGTCAGGGTCGGAAAGACGTCATGGCGACAGGAGTTATTATGTATCAACCGAGCATATTTCCAAGCACTCAACTTGATTTACTAGCATCTTCTATGATAATAAATAAATATAATAATATCATGCATGATGTCATGCCTCCATTACTACTTATCGACTTTGTTTTCCTCTTCTTATATACACATATATACACACTTTTGGCACAACTCCCACACTCTTCTATCAATGAACTTGATTTTATTACATTTTAGCACTCGACAACTAATTTGGAAACGAAAAAATCTACACAAAGACGTGTGATTTCATTTGAAATTAACATCGATCTGAGATATTGCACTCGTGTGAAAGAAATAATATTTTCCAACGAACCAATAAATTGTCAATGCAATGAATCTTTAAAATACGAATAAATTAGTTGATACATTTCCATATTTGTTTTTAATTATACATTACTGTATTCAAGAGCTTGCTTCGTGATAAAATGGGTTTTATTTTTTTGAAGAGTTCAGTTTCATAACAACGAACTACACTTGTCATCAGCAATTTAATAAGATTTTAAAGGTAAAATAAACATTATAAAAATGTAATGTTTATTTATTTATTTATTCATTTATAAATACATACATTATTATATCATACTACAATACCACTAGAGCATTACGGGGGATCCCAAGTCACCGTGATGAGAGCTGCAGTCACATAATATTTATTAATTATTATCATAAATTATTAACGCGCATTTTTAAAACTCCCCTTAAGAAAAGTAGAACTATTTAAAAAATCATGATGATTTTATGCGCACTACTTTCTATTTTTCAAACAATAAATCTATTTTAGTCTGCATTATAACTATGATCAGTATAGCCTTTATTTATTAATTTTATCAGTCTCTGATGATAACTAGATGTTAATAGTCGAACATATAAAGTATTGAGTAAATTTATCAAATAAATTTCTTTAATTATTGAATTCCAGCCAAACGTCTATCACCAATATACAAAAAAATATTGTGTTTTTACAATATTCACAAATTTTAAATACGATGCGTTTATTTTGGTAAAATATAAAAAAGCCCTTTTTGCATTCGCCAATTTGATATCAAATTATTCATATATGGAGTTATTTTTTGGACAAGTACATTGATGGGTTATTTTAATTGATCACCGATGAATAAATTCAAAAATTTAATTTCGCATTTTTTTAATAAATATACCAGTTTAGCATGCAAAATCACCTTATCTGCGCATAAATATAATATAATCACTATGCATATTTCATATGAGTCATATTGAATAAATAGTGCATTTAGTTTATGCAATATGAGCAGTGTTATATTCATAGTGTATTATTATTAGTATGTATTTACTTAGCAAGTGCAAACAACACGAAGGCGGTTTTAGTGTTGCTCTACAACAACCCGATTGACATTTCCGCTCTTTAGACGACAACTCGGCAAATATAACAAACACATCTCGAGTTAAATGAAACGCGTGGTGGATGGTGTTAAAAACAACTCGCGATCGCAGGTGACATCACCTTTGATTGCGACCTCTGAACTTGCCGTGACGGCATATCTCTCATCGATACACTTTGATTGAATAACTTCATTAAAGTGTGTTGCGATCTTCGACACGAATAATCGTGCATACGACTACATGATATTGTGATCGTAGATCCCTTGGGAATCTGGAAACAATGGTTGTATGAGGCGTGCCCCGCGACGCCTACAAAGTGTATTAATGGTAAAAGTGTATTAGTGCACCGAATTGTTGTACGATATTCCTCTTATTATAGCTCGACCACCGCCTCTAGGAATGCAGACTGCAACCAAAGGTCACGGGTTCTATTCCGGTTGTTTCCGCAGTGGCGATTGTCTAAGGGATTCACCTACTATTATACACCTGACCGCCCCCACGTGATTTATTATCTTCGGGATTGTATTGTTTTGAAAACACGTCGCTAACTCATTTTCTCATCGAGCCAATCTAAATACGTGTGCTGGTTTAAAATGGGAGTAATTGTGATTAAAACTAATTTAAATGCGAGGTAAGCTCCATACACATTGACAATTTTACTGTGGGTGTCTCATTGTTTGCCTTACTTTGTGGAGTACAACACTCAAAAGTATTTATTATAACTTGAACCAACTACTGCTGGACTAAATATCAAAGTGTGAGATTCATAATAAATTCAAATAAAATAATATTAGGTAAGACTATAAATTCATGCGCATCTTTGAATAGCCCAAAACTATTTTTCTACACTTTTTGTGCAGTTTACCAAATTGTACTTCTAGAATGATGAATTTTTAAGAGAGTAAAGCTAATTTATATTAAATAACTAGGCAGTTTATTTATATATCATGGTCTGTATAGACTTTTAATTATTTTCATACTATGCCAGTAATAGCATACATGTATATAAATAAATAATTTACTTTAAAAAATGTTAAATGATCCATGATTAAGTTTATGTTTAACTGCATTTTACTAACAATTTATTCAGGTCATTAATTCATGGGAATTTTTAGTTTTATTTTTTTATTAACATTGGTTAAAACTGTGCCCAGATTTATGGACTAATCTGATTTAGCATATTCTTAATTTTACAAATACAAAATTTTAACACATTCAAAATAACATGTTCAAGATTTAACAGCGTTTTATTTATCAATTCGATGTAATTAATTCCCAGAAAGGCTTTTTACTAGAGGTTGACGATATATTTTACTACCGGGTCTTTTTTACATTAAAATCCTTGAAATTGTGGTAAAAACTGGAACAATATGAATCGATATTTTATTAAAATGATTTCAATTCAGGACCAAAACTGTCTATTGTTAGAATAATTATTTTTATTTGCTCTATTAACCGATCACGATCAAGGTTGTGATCAATATGGGCATGCAGTCCATATAGATCCACCCAACATAATAAAATATTATTTTTTCTCATAGATTATAATAAAAGTGTGGGATGTGCTCTGATTTATCGTATTAATAAAGGCGGTAGACGCGTGAAGCGACTGATTGACCAATTAAAAGCAACGCCATACAAACTGGAGGCGTGACCATACTATTATAACATTCATTCAATTCAAATAATACACCCAAATTAAATATTAAAATAATCTTTAGTTACTATTGAAATCTTCCTAGAACGCGAACTAACTTAAGATTTTTCAAATATGTCCACATGATGCTTTGTACTCCATATATCGCTCAAAATTGCAGAGCACTGCGGTACTAACATTTTTATCATATTGATTTACTTCGTAGTAAAATATAATAATTATTATAATAAAAAAATCCTAAAACATTTTAATAATAAGTGAATTGAAATAAAATAAAACAATAATCAATATTATAAAGAAAATCATCGCAGAGATCAGATCTTAATTTATTAAAATTAGCTCTATCCGAATTATTATACTATTTATTTTACAAACCAATTAATCATAATTAAGGGCACAACTACAAAATTTTAAGTAGAAATATTTTTTTTAAACATCGATAAATACTCCTTTTTCTTCTCAGCGGTTATTTAACGACAAAGATTTTTATATATGTTTTCGACTGATGTCACTAACTAATTAATATTAAGAATGAGAATCTGAATAATTAAAAATGAAAAAATTATCAATATGAAGTCAATGCCGCTGAAATACTGTATCCATCCTCTTTAAATTTATAGTATTTCTAAATAGACAAGGCAGAAAAAAATAATTATAATTAGATGTAGGCTGAGTTTAATTGAAGTTCTTTCTTGTATTTATTAAACATTTATTACGATGAACTTAATAATATTCTGTAGAATTATCATACATATAGGAAGTTGAAAGTAGACAAATAATGGGAAGATTAATTGATTATTATATCTTAATATAAAAATCCAAATAAAATAAGGCAATTCACTTAACAATACAATAAAAATGTAATCTTTAACCCAATCAACCTAGGTATTCTTATTTTGAAATTTTATTTGTTTTTTTACAATTAGAATTTTTAAATATTTAATATTTTAATTCTGATTTTAATACGCATTTTGAATAGTTTAAGTGTTGGAAATCCTCAGCGTATCGGATTATCCAGGTATATGTAATAGGAGGTCGTGAACCTGATACATGTAGTAAGACAAGCAAGTTGCTCCATGACACAATAAATCACCCTTAACCATGTATCAACTGATCATTGGGTAAATGATACCCAAATTACCCCATCTAAACCCCAAGACTACAGTACAAGGTGATTAACCTCCCGAATGACAACACAGCCTGCCATTTATCTTTGAACTAGAACAAGCAACGCCCACATAAAGCTAGTTTATTAATAATTTGATACAAATATTTTAATACCGCATCCTTATAACGAGGTTTTAAAAATAAATAATATAGCGCTGTCGATGTTGAAATGCCATCTTCTTTATCAATTATATAAGATGACATTTCCTAGCATTGTTGTTAATTCGAGCGTGGTATAAATCACTTTTTTTTAAATAAAATTATAACTTCAAATCAGCCACAATAAAATGATGATAATATGCACCGTCACCAATTGTTCAGATTACAAGATTAAAGGTTACCAGTTGTTCTACCATCACTTTATATATTCTAGTATGGTTATGATTAAATTGTTATACTTCAAAGAAAATTACAGCCGACAACGAGAATTCAATATCGAGTTAAAACACTGATATTTCCTCGTCACAATTGGATACAAAATATCGTCTTAAAATGTCAAACGTGTGATTTTCTTGCACGGAATTATAAATAATTAGCATAAAATCCGTGTAGGTTCTAACTTCTTTTCAGTACTTGATCAAAAAAAATCTTACATTACTAAAAACAAATTTCTAGAATTTTTTTTTATTGTAATATTATTTGACTACGGAATTGCTCCATACATAATTTATTGCAAGATTTAATTCATAATAGCTTATGTAATTTCAAATAAAATATATGTATACATAATTTATCCATATAGTAACTTGTTTAATTAATAATAATTTAAAGTATGCTTTTATTTAATTAATATTGCTTTAATCGATTTAAAAATATTGGTTCTTTGAATTAAAGGTCGCTGATTTTTAAAAAATTAGTTACCTTTTTATATTTGCATAAATGTATATATCGCAGCCACGATTGAAATTGTGATACTTATTATTATTTTTTTGCCATAACCAATCACGACCATTCGTAAGTTAATTAACACACCTACCCATTGTTTTGCCCTCTTTAATTTTAAAAATATATCATTTATTAATAAATTGATAGTGGTAGACATTTTTAAAATGCTTACTTAATTATTTTATTTTAAAAAAAACATGTTTGCCATTAGCGTCCTGCGAAATGTGGCGGGCGATAAATTTCTAGATCTCCAACAAAAGCCAATGATAATTTCACAACAACATCTCAATCCGCCGGTGAATTAAAAAAACTGCATTTTATTATAGAAAAGACGAAAAATAATGCATTGAGAATAAAGGATATTTGAATATTTCAACAATAAATCCTCACAGGTCGTCCGTCAATTCGACGCCGTCAAGTGTCAGCCAATTTAAAATGTCACAGACGTTGCTATTTTTTTTTAAATAAATGCTAAAACCGACAATATATTCTAATAAATTTAAATAAATAAAAAAATATATGCAGGCCTGCTTTACATTATTTTAGCCCAGTCAAAATTAACATCTATATTTGAAAGTCTCACATGAAAAAAATCAATTCCCTATCCCATCTAATATTTCACCGAAATGGTGTTATGATAAGTCGAAATGAATGCCTCGAGAGATAATTTTCATATTAATATCAACCCGTCTCGAAATGCTAACGGTGCATTAAAATTTTATAACGAGCATGTTCTGAAATATAAAAAAATATTGAAATACGATTATAGTATGGTGAAAATGTCAAAAACAAATAAATATGTTTTTTTTTGCATTTAACGATCTTATAATTAGAGATCTAACGGTGAATTTCTAAATCTATAAGATATAAAAAATACTTTGCCCATTGTTGAGAAACAATATATGGTTTTAAGTTGCGGTTTTATTCTTAATGAAATAGATTAACAATATCCACTGTCTTTGGTGATCTCCATCTAAATTAATTCCTCTTCTAAGGTTTTAAATATCCATTTATTAAAAAGTGAAGCCATAAATGCGATACGGTGAATAAAGACGATTGCGTGTACATGTAGATTTGATGTTTTGTCACATATGTTTTTTGCGTAATAATGCTACGGTCATCCGCTTGGCCAACTTCTTGTTCAGTGTTCTTTATATTATTTTTTTATTTCTAAATACTCATATAAAAATAATCCAAAATAATGCTTCAATAAATTAAAATATTTTTCTTTTAAATCCTGAAATTTTATAAATGGTAGCTTAATCATTATAATGCCGTAAAATTTCATTTCTTTTTACAAAATACTCAACATTTGAATGATTTCTGCCTTCACTGAAAACTTTCATATTTTATTTACCAACAAATGATATTAAGTTTCCATATCATGAAATGGCCAAAAATATCCACAGAACAAAAAAATAATCATTAATTATTTCAAATTTTTAGATAAATATTAATATGGAACCTATATTTTGAGACCAAAGAATTTCATTATATTTGCAATTTTTTTTAACTAAATAAATCTAATAAATTAATTTGATGGGACATTATTACAAGAAAGTATTTTTTTATTGTACTTACCGACGGATTTTCTTTAATTTCATAAACGCCTCGAAAGGCTTTTCAATATATTTTTTTAAATAATCTATTACCAACGGAAACACAGGTTACCGATTTAATAATCGCCGCCTATTTTGATTTAAGTATTTACCTTAAAATCCAGTATATCAGAGTAAACCTGAGATTTGTTAATATTATGAGCGATCTTCCAGTCGTGATTACCGATTTAATATATATATTTTTTAATTAACTCTTGTGGGATTTTAATCAATGCCCATTTGTAGCCACGCGCTTTAAACATTGAGCTGTTACGCTGACATAATATATATTTTTTTAATTATTTGTTAATTTATTTGGTATGTTTATTTAATATTATAAAAAATATAAAGTAATGAACATCACGAATGCTTAAGGTAAAGGTATTCTTTCATACTTCTCATGAATGCACAGTAGGGCATGACAAATATGTCATTTTCGGCCCCACTGGCATTCCATTCTTCAAAAGAACAATAGATCTGGTTAATGGGGAGTGACGGAGAATACTAGTATGGGTCCTAGGGGTTGCAAACAAGGAGTGAGAGCGACAGCGCGTATAATTCTCGGTAAAAAACAAACTGATGCGACTAAGTATATCCTAGGTCCTATGGAATTAATAATTTCATGTTAAGGACAAAAATACATTAATGTATATTTCTTATACATAAATTTTAAAATATCTTCTAGGGGCAGATGTTCCACCTTCATGCCTGTAGGGAACATGATCTTTAATTATTATAATTATTTAATTTAATATAAATGTTTTAATTAGAGAGGCGAGGCGCCACCCGCTGTTACTTAGTGACATGCATTTTAACTTGACAACCAAGTCTAAACAACCGTCATCAATATTTTTATCTCATCTCAAAATAAACGCTCCCGTGCAATTGAAAATGTCGATCGGAATTGATAACAAGTTCAGTCACCCTCGATGCTTAAATCCTCCAGTGTGTGTTGTTAGCATTCCATAACTTTATGGTTAATTGTGTCATTTGGAGGATTATAAACGTGTTAGCGAGCGAATGGCATATTTGACATACAGTTTATGAAGAGTAACAAGCCTTGTTCACTTTGACGGTATTCCCAGTTTTATGCGAGTCGGCAAAAGCAGCTAAGATGTTTAGCTATTCAAAAACTGATTTACGTTTAATTCTTGAAGCTTATTATGTGCAATAAATATCGTGTTTCATAAATCGAATAAACAACTCACGCCGACGAGATGCTATTCTGGTTTATATCATGCATAAGGGACAGTAATATTCCAACATTTCATTATTACTAAACATTCACGTGAAAGTAAATGTGAAAATCATCAGGACGCTCGTATAGTTTTCCCACTTAAACAACCATTTTGATTCTACACACATAACTCAATAAATTATTTGAATTCTTCATTTAACACATCATCATTTTGGGTTTATTTTTTTTACGCGAATTAAAAAAAAGTAATTACACGGACGTTACTTTAGTAACACAAGCATTTTTTGAGAAATACAGACAATTATCTGTAGTTTGGTCTAAATGCTATATTTCAAAATTTACACGAATACTCTTTATTTCTTATTTTTTTGTAGGTCTATATACACATTTCTCACAAACGGATATGATTGGCCATACTACTTTTTAAAATATCATATTGTCAATTAAACCTTTGCGTTAGTTTCCTTATAGTAAGGCCTAGACTTTTGTCTACAGTTTGACATTTCCTTAACACAAGTAAACTGAAGAAACAATATATTTTTATAAAATCAATATATTGTTATAAATTATATTTAAATCAAATTGTCGTTAGTGTTGACTTCTGGTGGAAATTCCATAATTTTAAGAAAATTTATAGAAATTTCAACTTATTATTATCTTTAAAATATTTGAATTAATTTGACTTTGAAAATGTGCTCACGCCGCGAATGCAACAATAATTTATTTTTCCAATAAATAACTACTTATAATTATAAATAACTATCTGTTTGTATTACAAATATCTTTTAATAAAAATAATATAAGCAATTAATCGTCAAGTCTTGCGGTGAATGTTAAAAAAGCGCATCCAGCGGTTACGAATTATGTATGGATGTGGAGCAATGCCGTAGTCAAATGATTTTAAGTTTATTTTATTTTTATAAATACCCAAATTTTATAGCACAAAATTTGTAAGCAAAAATATTTCACTATTTAAATAGCAATTATTATCAAAATTCGTACCGTTTAGCGCAAATAAATTACACCCACAGAATTGTTCTCCGCATTCGCTTGAAATCTAGGCGACTATGTATCGGAAAGCGAGCTTTCGAGTGGATTTTATATGGAATATAACGTTATATGTCCACTTTCCAACGATATTATAATAATAAACAAGCGTTGTTGTAAATGTATGCAGTTTATAAAGTGTGTTTAGGGAATAAAAGCCTCGTCCGAGTGATGCGCAGATCAATAAAGTTTGATGATCACAATATCGCATGTCGTATCCAATATCCAACAATCCTACTGAATAATATATAAATATTATTATGATTCTATTAAAGTGTGTCATTTTATGACTTGTCTCCATTTGAGTTAACTTGTCGACGCCTCGCAACATCAAATTATTTCAATCATGCAAAATTAAACATGTTTTCTTTTTATTTGCAGGTAATAACAACCAAGTCACAATTTACACCTACGATATATTATTTTGTGGTGAGTTTTGAATATTTTTTCAAGGAAAAACCTGTAATATGTGCTCAGTCAAAAAAAAAATGTAATATGTGCTCAGTTCAATAAAGACTTAAGAGTACTACACAGTTTTTTTTGCACTTACGATATTGTACGCTGGATCAGTCGATGTGTTAGTATATTTTTATTGATTAAATGTGCATTCTGAATTATGTCTATTTGATTAAATGGAAAGCATACCAAACTGATAAAGTAGCCGTTCTAATATCTACTGACTATTTTCACGGTGTTATATCGCGTGCTTGATTATTTATTTTATATAGTTTGTAGCGGTCGATGTGAAAATCTTTATGGTTCGGCGTTACAGTATGAAATGGTCAATTTATTGGGGTCATAAGCTGCGGCTAAATAATGATTTTAGTCAAGTAGATGGACAGTTGTGTATTATATGAATATTATGACAAGTATCGGATGGCTGATGGTGCGGATAAGATACCCGAGTTGAGTGTCCAAGTCCAAGAAGTAACGCCAATGAGCTCAACTCTTGAGGACACTTCTTCGTAAATATCAAGAAAGCATATCGGGTTACTCTGACAGACCTCGTCAAATACTTTTGTGTTTCTCATAACACTTTTCTCATATAGCAGCATTTCATTGCCTCCTAAATTATTCGAAATCGTATCAAATATTGTGATAGCTCAATCGACCAATGCCTTACACGTGGGAAGCTTTTACAGCGTGTATAAATTATATATTTTTAACCGACAATATCTTCATCACCCAAATACAACTTTATAAGCCTATTGTCATATGTGTCAGCTAAATTAATAAAAAACATTATTTAAAAAAAATCACCTTCTATATAAACACAAAAGCTCTTCGTTTACATTCAACTGGAATATATGCCCAATAAACCAGACATCTACTTTATATAATTCCAATATTTCTTTTATCTAGTAATATATAGTTCCAATACCACGAACTCAATATTAACTTATTTCTGTTAAAATAATTTTAAATATTATCAACATATAATATTCGATATTCTTTATTCTTCCATACATTATTAATAGATAAATACTGTAACTGATCAATGAATTAATTTCTAATTATAAAAAAAATAGACAATATGCTAGTCTTTTTCTACTTTACTGATAAAAAAGGAATACATTTTGTTTCCTCAAATATTTAAGCAGAATTGCATCGTTTATTTAAAACAATCAGTTTTTTTTGTAGGATGTAGATTTTGATGTTGTTGGATTTTTATTGTAATCATCATTTTTCTAGTGCATGAGTAAAAATCTGTACCTAAGTCAAAAAACTCTCATTTTAATTTTTTGTTTGCAAATTATTGTTGTAAAATAATTAATGCGTTCAAAGATAGAATATGACAAGGTTCGATATTCTTTTATATCAGTTCATAAAATCTTTGGCAAATGCTACGCCACGTACAAAATCCAATCAGAACTCTCTTTAGAAACGTGATACAGCAAAGATTCAAAAACATAATGAAACCTTCTTAAATTAACAACGAAATAGAATATCATTGGCAGGTTATAAATTTAGTTAGTGATGTCCTTGCGGCGTAGTGTGGCCAATAAAAAGAGGATGGAATGTAGCGCGATTCGGTAGCACTGTAGTGTTTATGATACCAATGCATTCTATTCTTCACCATCGTAAAATATTATATATATATATATTTTATTCTTTAAACACACCGCCTCTACAAATATTCTTCCTTAGATTTCAATCTTTTTTTTTCTGCCAGCTATTCTAATTGTCTCCTAGACAAACGTGTGTTGAAATTAGCCAATTGCGTTTATGTTTGTGAAACGCATTCTTAATTTTTGTCTAGTTATTAGAAACTCTTAAAATTGCATATACGACGAATCCATTTTTCAAAAGTTAAATATGCAGTTTTACAGTTCATACTCAATACTATTGAAAACAATTTTTTTATTGTGTGGATATTAAAATATCGAAATACAGTAAATTTTCCTATATATTATAATATGATTAAATAATGATCTTCATGTTGAAATAAGTAGAAATACCATTTCCCTGGGCCTAATTACACACTCATGAATTAGTTATTGTAATTTATTTTTAATAAGGAATATACGAAATACAGTCTACTTGAAGTGTAGTCAATTTGTGGATTGGTTTTTTGAAAAATAACGTATCTAATTTATATAAAAACTTAAACGGAATTAGCCCAGACTTATTAACGTATTATAAATTTGCATATAAGTTGACTTTAACAACATAATTTGGAACACAAAATTGTATAGTGCTCAATATTTTTTTGAATAAAATCGTATTAGACGTTTCCTTATGGTAGTGAAGTTTTAAATTTCAATTTATTTATTATCTAAATTTATTTTTATGAAAACAAATATTGACTTCAAACTATGAAGTCTAAAATAATATATTTTTTTACTTGTTATAAATATAAATTTAATTGTCTTAAAATAAAGGCTTTATGCAGGAATGAAATGAACTCTCAATCTAATAAATTCAAACACAAAAAACACGTGCGCTCTTCGATCTTGTTTATTAATCTGGTTAATTGACATTCAAAGATTTCACATTTATGATCTGTGCTTTTATAGCGACGCTAAAATGTTTCCATTTCGAGACCACCGAAAATCGTCGGATTCAATAAAACAAATTAGTGCTCCATCATGCGCTTTGATTTTTAATGTCATAATTCACTTTGTGTGGATAGAGTCGTGTTGTGGGTTTAATTTGAGACCGATTCCTCCTGCAAATATTTGCTAAAGAGACTACGACATTTTGCAAATGTCGTGTCAATTTGAATTCAAAACAGATTTGTTTGTCGTGTTTGTAATTTGAATTGCGATGCACGGAGTCTTTTGACACGTAACTGGGCCAACCGATTGTCCTTCTAGTACAACCAATCAAACAAATATAACAAACGACACGATCAACGCTTATTAAACACAAAATGTCGAAATAAAACATCCATTTCACCAACGATTATTAAATTTATAATATCTAATTTGCATGTATATTCTGGTGAGTTATCGATTTGATACACAATACATCTTCTTCCTTGGCTTGAGGCTTGTTGGTTCAAAGACTAATCAAACTATCATCATCATATGACCGTAATAGAGATTTTATTTATATATTTTTTTATAAATACTATGAGAATTATGCACCTTCAAACAATACTGGGTTTTTATACGGAAGCAATTTTTTTATTATAGTTTAATTTTCAAAACTTCATCTTTACAGTATTAACAGAGTTTTAAAAAACATGCAAAGTTCTGCCTTTGATTCTAGACAACTCAATTCATACACTGAATTTTCATATTATTTTTCCACAAAAAATTATCACGGTTTCATAAATTTGTTAATATACTATATAATAGCTTTTAATGTCTGGATCATAGATATTGAAAAATAATTCTCCATGTAGGTACAAGGATTAAAATTGTGTGGGCTTTTAAGACATTGTGGGTCTGAAGTAATTTTTTAATGAAATGTAAAAAAGCGAGTGTTATAATATGTATATTACAAAATTTCACACGATAAAAATTACTAAACGTTCATGCAATATTTTGAATAAAATTGATTGATACCAATTTTAATAATTTAAAATCAAAATAAATACATAGCTTTGCCATAAATAAAAAAAAAGTTTCTGTAACGCATTATTGAATACGAGTATTGTAGGGTATAATTGATACTAAATGGTTGATATTTCAACCAACTAGATTTCTGTACTCATATCTTCATATATATACTAGATTTTATATTTAATGATAAACTGTTTCTCTCCTAATGTATAAAGGTTTTTATTTTAACAAACCATGAATTCGAGATGTATAATTCACTCTCAAAAAGTCGGTTGAAATTTTAACCATTTATTACCAGTTGCCCTATAAAGGAATACCTTGCCTTGTATTTGTTGCCAAGATAAAAAATATAAAATATCCCCGTATTAATACAGGGTCTTCCATATACACATTCCTACGTAATCCTTTTTTTTATTTTCGAAAGCGCAGAACAAAAACAATCAATTTGTTGTGTGAGAATTCGAGTTTGTACATACATCCATCATATAATGGCATCACTTAAGTTCACGCACGCCGCAGCTTTAAATTGAATTACCCGAAAAGATATTTGTTAGTTGATTTGATATCCATTACGAAAGTGCGTAAGGTATGTACACTTTCACACAAACTACAAAGAATACAGTTACGACAGAATACAATACAAATAGTTTTAATAGATGTTGTATGTATGAAGAGCTGCGTGATCGACTTGACCGCGCTCGAAAGTGAACCTCTCCATTGTTTTACTTTTATTGTCTTACATTATACTGGACACGGAATTCAAAGACGATTCGGCAATACTGACAAACAAAACATTCAGGCCTTTTAAATAAAATATTTAATTTAATAGGAAAAATACGATAATTTCAATATGATTGTGAAAAATGGACATCTTCAAGTAATTTGTAAGCTTTTTTTAATAAACCTTTTTTTGCTCATCATCTTGACTTTTGGGTGGAGTTTCTATTAGAGATATTTTTTTTGTGTAAGTATACATTCCACCACTAACATTTTCTGATCCAAAATCAGCGGAAACCTATCTTTTAGCATTAAGCCTTCAATTTCAAAATTGAGCACCTTAGAATCAAAATGTCTCAAATCCAGCATTAAAACGTACATTTTCGGTAGAATAATTTCATAAAATAAATATGGAGGACAATTAGATAAATTTACGAGATTTTCATAACCACATATTATTGTTGATTTCTTGGTGGAATTCCATAATTTAAAGAAAATTGTTACTACATTATAAAATAACAACTAACAATTTCCTTATATTTTGGCATATCTTCAAAAGCTTCAACTGCATTGTTTATATAAATGATATTTTTAAAATAGGTTAAAATTCACAACCAGAAAAATAAAATGGTCTAATTCAATCATATTTAAATATTTGCATTTAACATATAAGTATTATAAAATAATATTGAAATCGACTTAATGGACAATAAGAAAATATTTTTCATATCAAACGGTATAGGTTTTTACAAGTCAAAATGTTTTATGCGACGAAATATTATCTAAAAAAGCCATGCACCTTATTAAATAATAAAAAATTGCAAAAAACTGTAGTATCAAAAATTTATTATACACGTGTCAAGGTTGAATAATACACATTATGGAAATATTACAGGTTTTTACAGAAATTACGTCAATTTTTAAGATTAACCGATACATTTATGAATATAGACTTTATTTTTAACACGTGTAGGGCAAATATCAAACTTTAACCTATTGCATGGTTGTTATTTGATTAATGTTTAGTTTAAAGTTATTAAACTTACCTTAATTAATAAAAAAATGTGTCAGTTGACTCAAGTAGTTTAGGATTTCTATGAAGTTTTGTTTTATACAAATTGTCTTTAAATGAAGTATTCTAAAAGCTTTTATGACATGGCAAAAAATAGACGTATTTATTATACCTACAAAGATAAGTCTATGGATAGAATATTATTGACATCGACCGACCTCGCTTGTATACTGTGGAGCCAAGACCAGCCGAAATGTTTACAAAAATTCTCGAATATACATACATATGTATACAAATTGAGCGTAGCGACACGGTATAAGAAAAACATGAAAGATTTAAACGTTTTAAAATTATTTTTAAAAAAATCCACAAGCAGATTTGGATCATTCATTTGTCAATAAATTGTAATTAAAGAGCTTGGCAAAAAAATTGCAAATGATTTTACTGCCAATAATTATTTAATTTCATAATTATCCTTTAAAAAAAAAATGCGTAAAACTGCCGATAAAAATACACCTTCATACATATCTTTATGAAGATAAGGATATTGTTTGACTATCTTGAAAAATTTGATAATTTTTGTATATGTTTAGAACTGTATTCGTATTCATATTTGAAAAAATATGTACATAGTGAATGAAGTGTATTTAAACCCAAGAAATTGTATTATAGATGCATTTCCCTAGTTGCACATACATCTCAAGGATGATTCACTGGCAAAGCCAAGGTGAGATAACATATTATATATTATGTTATTTGCTATTGTTGCATTGTTTTTTTTAAAGCCATTATAATCATGATGATGTTGCAACAGAGATCGTATTCGTGCGAAACTATGAAACTATTCGCCCATCATTTTTGAAGGTGCGCCCGGAACACTTCTTATCGAGGTCGTGACGTTTTTTTGTTAAATAATATCATTGAAAAAATATTAATTTTACTAAATAATTGATTAAGCTGTCGTATTTTTTGTTATTCGAATTAGCGAACAAAAGGATATGAGTGCTGTATGTGTTTTTTTATTATTCAAACATGCAATTGTGTTCTGAATTAAAAGTCATTGTTAATTTGAAAATAGCTGAAAGGTTACATCAGATCAGCAATATTCCCACCGCATTGTTACGGATATAGTAAGATGCTAATTGTATCACGACCTCGCTCCGGGTTATTCTTTTTATCATTATTTTGGTTATTGTATGTACAAGGAGCCGTTCTCTTATAAACGACCTCAAATAGGATATGACCGCTATTTCACTAATAAAAACACTCAATTTAATTCAACGCTCTGACTCATATAATACCCGGTACCAGATCTTCCAAAATGCAAATATTATTAATCTCTAAAAAATTCAATCTTGACCTAAACGAGACATTTTTGAGCAATATGTATTCAGTGCTTGAAATGAAACACTAAGTGTAAAAAAATATACAAATAAATTGGCGTAATCTTCGAGGTAAATGGTTTTCTCAAAAAATACCTTTTCAACCTTAATTTGTATATTAAGTGATTTAAAAATAATATTGAGATGATCATTACAAATCACAACATTTAAATAAAGTATTTTTTATATGAATCTAGGTTAGAAAGTAGGTACACTGATTCTTAAACGACCTGTTTATTATCTAACTTTAATACATAAATTAATAAGTTAACCGTATTTGCATCAACTAATTGTTAACACTATGTTGTCATAATGTCTCAGGTTGCTGACCGTGTGTGCTGTTATGTTCTTGTTTACGTACTATTGTTGTTTCGTGAATTCTATGACGCATGCTTTTAATAATACAAATTCAAATCAGGCGATCAATCACCTAATAAGTTAATACGCAAGATTTAAAAAATAATGTTTAAAAATTGAAAAGTTTAACTAGCTGACTTGGACCATTAATAAATATGTGGTTGTGTTATGTTTAATGTACCGTTCCTTAGATTTAATTATTTTAAGTTCAATAAAAGACATGTTGTAGATGATATATTTTTAACGTTCATTTTTAAGAATGAAAACACTTTAGGTCCGTGTGATATTATGTGGTCACGAATGGTAATAATATGAGGGTGGTTGGATCTGGCGGGATTTGAACGGTAGTTATGTACTTAGAAGACTACATATGGAGGTGACAGTGAAGTAGTCTTTGATAATACAAGAGAACAGTGGCGGCGCCGCATTGGGCTTACGATCCACCACTGATACTAGTTATACTACCGACATCTCAATGTGACACTATTCTAGACTGATTGATTCATGGCACTCGAAAATAGTATCGCCATGCGCCGCTACTGCTAAACCTCTCTCCATGCTCCTATGCAAATCACATTCTACATTCCAACAATCACACATTTCTTCACCTGTCCTCCGATGAACCTTTAAGGCGCTTCAAATCACAAAAATCAATCAGATTATCTAAATGCAGGTGTGAAGACAATAACATATAATATAAAAGAGCTTAACGCGTGGGATACTGAAAAACCTTATTTTAAGAAGAACAAGACTACCTGTATTGTATTAAAAAACTCATTGATAATAAACAAACAAGAAGAAGCACACATTTTACAAGAATTTTCAGTACATATAAAAATAATACTTTTTAAAAGGTGTGGGTATAATTTCATAATATGAATATTTCTTTATGTATTGGGGTATAAAGTTCTCCTGATTGAAAAAAAATATTTAAAGGCGAAAATAAAATTTTAACTTAAAACATAACCTTCCTATTAAAAAACCATGCAGAAAATAAAAAAATAGTATACTAGTAAGAAACATAAACATTTTTTTCATTCTATTTTAATATACATACATCTATTTAATACAAAATTCATTTAAATGATCTTTAAATACTTAAGCAAATACACTCAATTTTTAGGAGAAAGTTCATTTTAAATTTAATAAAAAAGCTTAAAATTATTATTATTAAAATAAATTTAACTTGACTGGTTTTTGATATATGTGTATAACGATTTCAGCTAATTTATTTATCTAAGAATTAAAATAAGAAGTATACATGAATAAGTGAAATAAATTTAATAGTTGCGTCTAGGGAAAATTATAAATAAACTGAACAATTTACACATATTACACTTTTCATATTATCAATAAGCAATCAATTATAATAATTAATAAATTTTTTCTATTATTTTTAATACGTTAAAGGTGCTCGGTGATCATTTTCCTTAGTC
>JAGTTH010002472.1:0-50484 GCA_022606485.1 Agraylea sexmaculata
TAGCCAGTGTTGTGTTGTCGGTTTTTGGGAGATCGTTTGTATATATTAGATACAGTACAGGACCTAGTACACTCCCTTGCGGTACTCCAGATCTTATGGTATTAAGATTTGAAGTTTCATTGTCATATTTAACAAAAAACTGTCTATCGGTCAAGTACGATTTGATAATATCATACATGTTTTTGGGCAGTTTTCCTTTGATTTTATAAAGCAGGCCTGGGTGCCAGACTTTGTCAAAAGCTTGACTGATATCTAAGAATGCTGCTGAACAGTAGTTTTTTTTCTTGTATGGAGCGATCTATGATCGTCACAACTCGATGAACTTGTTCAATTGTTGAGTGCGCTTCTCTGAAACCGAATTGATGATCAGGGATCATGTGTTCTTGAAAAAGTATTGGTTTCATGTTGCGCAGTAGAATTTTTTCAAATATTTTGAAAAATATTGGCAGGAGGCTTATCGGTCGATATGAAGTGACTTCTTCGGGTGGTTTACCTGGTTTAGGTAGCATAATAATTTCTGTTATTTTCCACTGTCTAGGGAAGCTACCCATTCTAAGTATCGCGTTAAATATTATGGTTAGAAATCTTAATCCGATATCTGGCAATTCTTTGATTATCTTCCCGGTAATCATGTCATGTCCTGGCGCTTTTTTTGCGCTTACTTCATATTTTATAACATGCTTGACGCATTGAAGTCCAATTTTGACATAATAGTTTTCTTTATGTTCCGTACTATCTAATAAATTATGAATGTGACTTTCTTCTTCAGGGGAACACATCCTTTCCGCTGGTGTAAATATTTCCTTGAGATGTTTCGCAAACTCGTTTGATTTCTCTCTGGTAGTTTTTGCCCATTTATCGTCAGACGTTTTGATGGGCGGTATGGATATTTGGGGCCGTTTTAGTTTTTTTGTAGCTTTCCATAGAGAATAATCTGTAGCGTCGGTTGCTGTAAGACCTTCCAGATAGGATTGAATCCCTTTATTTTTCCATTCACATAGGATATTTTTAATATCTCTTATTGCTTCGTTCAGTTTTCTCTTGAGTTCTTTGCTTCGAGTATTTTGCCATTCTTTACGAATGCGTCTTTTTTCATGTATTTTTTCCTGAATCCAGCGGGGAAAATCATCTGTTGAGTGTGGTTTTTTTGACATATTGGGTGTGGCTTTTTTCACTGCGGAATGAATTTGATTTTGAAAGTGAATAACTGCGGTGTTGTAACTGTAACTGTTGGTCTTCTGTTTTCAATGGTATATCACATTTCAAATTTTCATTTAAGATATGTCTAAAATATTCCCAATCTGTGTGACGGTTACCGAGTGTAAATTTACTGGGTTTGATAATTGGTTGTAGCAAGCTGTATTTAATAATAACAGGTGAGTGCTCTGATGACAGATCGAGGCAAGATTCTGCGCTCAGTCTTTCGATTGGAATTCCTTTCACTACGCAGAAGTCTATGAGGTCCGGTGTTTTTCTTCTATCTGTAGGCCAATATGTTGGTTCACCAGTCGATAGATGAGTCAACTTGTTGTTTGCCATACTTTTATACAGTTCTCTCCCCCTGGGTGTAGCCAGTCTAGACCCCCATTGTTGGTGTTTGGCATTGAAGTCCCCACCTGCGATGAATTTATCCGCTTCAAGTGGTCTGAAGTAATCGTCAAAATGTTCTCGTTTAATCGAGTGTTTGGGTGGGCAGTAAAATGGCCGATATATATACATAATTATTTGTATCTCCGACAGCAATTGTGGTTGCTTGGAGAAAGTCTCGATCATATTTTTCAGTGAGATGATGTTTCACAGTGTTTTAATTATCACCGCTGTTCCGCCATGCGCAGTTCCATCGGGGTGATTCGTCGTATATATAGTATACATGGGAATTTTTATGTAGCTTTTTCGGTAAAGTGTGTTTCCGATATAAGCATTATGTCAATGTTTTTTTCTTTTAAAAATAATTTTATTTCTTGGCTATGTTGTCCAAGACCGTTGGCGTTCCAAAGACATATTTTTAATAATGGAATCATTTTTATTTAGGACAAGAGCTGCCATGATCTGTGTCATGTTGTCCATGGTTTTCATGACAAGTTCAATGAGTTTGTCCATTTTAATTATTAAATTATTTATAATATTGTCTTGTGGTTTTCGGGAGTTGGCTCGATATTTTTGGTGGCTTGAGCATACGACTTTGGCATGTCATTGGTTTTGAAAGTTGTAGTGTTAGTCAAGTTGTTTGTCTGTTTTGAAATTATTTTCTTTCTTAATACGGGGAATTGGCTTGTTTGTACCTTTTGCGTGTTTCGCAACCTTTATAATTTGCTGGGTGATTCCCGTTGCAGTTGACACACTTCACATTGTTGTCTCTTGTTGTTCTGTTGCAATCAGTTGTTGCGTGCTCACCTGCGCACTTTACGCAACGCGGAGTCCTGTTGCAATATTTCGCGGTGTGTCCGTATCTTTGACACTTTTTACATTGTATGACCTCTTTTTGAGGTCTTGGTGGCTCGATTACGACTTTACACCTAAGTATGGTGTCAATTTTGAAAATTTCTTTGTTATTCTCTTTTTGTCTCAATTCGCAAAGAAACATAGGCAGTGGGGTTTTGTTTGTTTTTTGCAACATGTTTGTTATTCTGATAACATCATGGCCGTGACTTGCGAGCTCTTCGCTTATTTCGGCGATATCTGCCGTGTGGTGAAGGTTTTTATTATAGCCTTATATGATCGGCTTTCTTTCGTCTGATACGAATGAAACTCGGTATCTCTATTTTTTAAACCTGTGATTACAGGTATATATTTTTCAGACTTAGTGATCTGTATTTTTACTTGGGTTTTACCCAGCTGTTTAATGTAGTATGCTCCTTGAGCTACTTGCTCTAAGAAGTCTGTCAGTGGTTTTATATTCTCTACTGCGTGCACAAATATAGGTGGTGGCTTTGGCGTATTTTTGCCAATCGCCTGCTCCTCTTGTTTGTCTTCTAATTGTTGAAAGCGATTTGCTGTTGGCACAGCAAGCCAGTTCTTATTTGGGCATGCCTGTTTGGCTTTACTGGCATTCTCCGGACTGGATATTCTCTTTGTTTTTGTCGGGGCTTTGATCCAAGAATCTAGCGTATTTGTAGTCGATGCGGCAACAGGACATTGATGATCCAGTTCCATTGTCTTGTATATAGTGTGGAGAAATTACAGTGTAATATAAGTGAACAGTATGATACCGGACAGGAGAAATCGGAGCAAGACCGGTTTGGTGGTTGTGTCACTTGTGCACTCGTCACTTTCGAACTTGCGACACCATGCGGGAGCACTTTACTATACGTCTTTACTCAACGGTGGTATACACGCAACTGACTTATTAACTAAAAAAATATATTTCGAAATAAATATGCACTAAAATATTTTACAATGAAGAAACAGTCATATTAATTTTCTTCATTACATATAACCTGTAATTTGTAGATAATTTTATGTATTAATAAGCCATCGATGCATCGGTTTACTTGGCTGTGAGAATATTTAATAAATAAAGTATTGAAAAATAAGGCTCTGAATCAAAAAAAGTAAATTTGAATGCCACAATACACTAGACCAGCCTTAAAAAAGGAACAATAAACAGAAAAATTTGAAATATATAGAAACATGGCATTGAGAACATATTTATGTCTATATGTTCAAGGTTATCACATATTATTTTTAATATTTAAATTTTCGTATAAAGTCATACGTGGCTCTAATATCTTTAAATTATTTTAATAAACAAATAAAGTGTGTTAAGGCTTTGTTGTGAAAGCTGCAGGTGTTCGATAAGAAGTACTTTGTAGAAATGGCACTTCTAAAATGAGGCTACCTTTCCTAAATTATAACACCACCTGTTTATTTTACATTATTATCATCTACTACTTAATTATAATAAAGTATTTACTAAGTACTTGCGTTCACAACAAAACAAACTGCATTCACAGATTCCACCTCGGAAATAACGGTAATTGTGGGAAATATTATACTTATAACAACTTAACACTTTTAATAAGTGTCACTGACCTTAAGCCTTGTTTAAGAACATAAAAAATATAAAAAAATGTCTACAAAGAGAATAAATGAGGTTGATTTCCTACAATTTAATAATAGGTATACATTATTATTTTAAATTATCGAGACTAGGTTAGGTTTAATAAATGATCGATAAACAAGCTGTTTCGTTTATTTTCTATGATAAAAATTATACTTAATCTATTTCAACCTTTCACTGGGACTACTAATTTTGTACAGATAGGTCACTTCTCAGATTTTAACTGGTAAATTAGTGGTTCACGTATCGTTGGCATAATATCGACGTTTTAATAACCTCACAGCTTGATCAGAAAGGATATTATATACGCAAGTCTAATTCCACAATCTTTATGGAGAATGAAAGGGATATTAATAATTATTGCAATCAAATTGTGCAAATTGTTTGTATCGTCTTTGATACGTCTACGGTACGTTGTTAATACGTTAACTATACACTGCCAATACGTGGCGCTTTTTTGTGACAGTTCATTTGTTCGAGCGGAAAAATAAAATTGTTTAGTTTATTCTGATTGTTGGGATTTTAATGTATATTAGAGTGATTGTCCACATCAACCATGCACGATTCAAAAAATCAAGTCTTTTCTAATGGATTTATTTTCTCAATGGAATTTTCAGTATGACCTCGTTGATTTGTCATATCAAGTATCAAGTCTTTTGTCTAAAAAAGAGGCTCAGTATTGAAGTGGGATTGTAAGGGGAGATTAGAATGGTCGGGTCAACTCGAATTACAGCCGGTGAACCTTTTTCAGCATAGAGATCTCCCAATAGAATTATTGATCCGGCCGATGTTAAAAGTTAAATTGAAACAGTGTTTGTTGAATCAACATAACTTGTACTGTGCGCTCAATTAGCCAATTACACGCACTCCTGACATAAACACTTTAAGTCGATTACCATTCCAACTTTACACAGTTCGGTTCCTTCTAATTACTCACTGAATTCACTTTCAATCACTCATTATGATTAGGCACCTGCTGCTACCTGTAAAATGTTTGTATTCCACTAAGTCATTTGAGTTACGCGGGTTAAATTGATTATTTTTGGATAGTCATAATAATTATGATGTAACTAGTAGAGCAAAAGTGGCGCTACTGATCTAAATTTCACATAACCAAGTTGGTGCCCATACAAAATGATAGCAAGACTCTTGTCCTAGCTGTTATAAGCGTTGGTTCATACTACGACTACAGCGCGGCTACGGCGCGGCGTAGCTACAGTACAAACTCAATATATTGGAGAGAGGAATTGCTGACAGTTTTATTACAGGGCTTCTACCATTTCTTGTGTAAATTGTTAGTTAAACACTGAGATATATTTCTATCGCCAATATTATGTGGTTATCTCTGGTTTGTCGTAGCGACATTGTAGTGCTACGCTTAATACGCCTAACTTCGATTAGATAAGAATTAAAATTGTTCACCCATAAACATAAAAATAATTGATCCAATAAATCGTCATTTTTACATAGTACATTTTGAAAATTTGAATAATAAAACGATAAAAAAATATAAAAATCTGTTGTAGTAGGGAAATATCATCCATCTATTTTGGTATTCCGGCCCCCAAATTATTATCACCGACAAAGCGTTTAATTCACAAAGAGGCCCCCATCAAACCCTCGAACCACGGCCAGAATATTTTAATATTAAAAATAAACGATTCCGATGAAAGTGTAAGCAGTGTTGAATATTTTGACGGTTGTTTACGGGTTAAGGTTGGTTCCCTAATTGATTGTGATTATTCTTGTAAATTGACATGATCAAGAGGTACGAACATCACAAAGATAAGGGGAGTACATTTCCCATTAACAACACATTAAATAACTTAAAAATATGCGGTGTGTTGTTATGATAAACGAGTAAAATTGGAAGCTAATGAAATGATATCGCAGAAAGGGAAGTCATTATGGAGGAACTCGCTGTAATTGAAAATTTCAGTTTCACAACGAACAAGTATATTAATATTCATTGAGAATGCACCCTGTACTAACATTAACACCCTTTCATAATGCATATATGAACCATTATTATATCATTATTATCTACACACTACCCTATTATACTCGCACAATACACAATTACTGGGAGAACAAACAAATAAGGTAGCATTCATACTAGAACGACACTACAGGACAAAAGTGATAAAAATATTTTAGTAAAATTCATAAACTCTTTCTTATAAATTTACATAGTTATATAATTTCAGTCCTAGAATTATCAACCAATATTTAATTTAATACCATTTTATGTTTTGAATATTTCCCATCTGCTTCAATCATATAGATAAAAATGTATTTTTTAAAGAAAATATTTATACTATTAATATATATTAAAGACTGATCAAAACTTGCACAAGTGATGTTGTTTTTCTTTAAAAAGATTAAACATCCCTTAATTGTCTTCTCACATTTTTTTTATTTTATATATGCACTTAAGGGTTTATTTACAATTTTTTTAGACACAACAAAGTGTTACTAGTTACACACGTCATCGACAGAGCAGCTCTGCTAACATTTGTTTGATTTAATATAATTTTTTTTTTAAACGCGGGTATATTTCTCATCAGTGGATAAAAGGAGATTTTATATAAAAAATTTTAACGAATATTTTTATCTTTTATTTTAAAAAAGAATATGAAACATTTTTTTTTATTTATATACCCCCCGAAGATCTTTTGGGAGGGTTTTTAGAAATTTGTTTTTTTAACACAACATGTAAATTAATTGTATTTCGGTGATCTTAGCTATTACTAGTTACACAGGTCACCGACTTAATATTTACTTTTTACTTACAATACAGGAAATCAGAGTAAACCTGGCTCAATACGATCAATCGGGATTTGGTTAATATTATTCCTGATCTCGTAGTCGTAGTAATAACAGATCAAATACTATTGTATATGTATATTTTTGTACTTTGAGCGATATTTTGAGCCTGAGCTTTTACACTTGTGACGTCACATTTTAACATTTTTAATCTGCATCATATTTAGTTTCCGTTCATTTATTCTACAGACATCCTAGTATGAATTTTCCCTTAGTTGAATAATAAAATTTCTTATTAAGATTATGATATAAAACGTATCCCAAATGCAAGACGTCTTCATGATAATTTTTCAGGAATGAGGATCTGATGTGGCCGGAGATGAAATTTTCAAGAGTGGATTCGTTCAGCTGCAGTTTGCATGATTTCAGAGAGCGAAATTCTAATTCCAAAGTTCAAAATCAAATAATCATGTATTTAGCATATAAACTAGCCTCCATCACTGTATATATACATATACACTGTATATATATATATATATATATATATATATATATATATATATATATATATATATATATATATATATATATATATATATATACCCTACGATACTGCCTTCTGCATTCAGGGTCGTTCACACTTGACCTGTACTCTATAACATGCACAATATAATTAACCACTAAATATTACCACCGTGACTAATTCTCACTCTGGATGGACTCCTATATTCATTAGGTGCACATATATTACATTAAATTTAACAGTTTCAACAATATGATTAAATAGCTTCAAATTCAACTGCTGAAGGATAAAAAAATGAAGAGAATCAATACGAGAATCTTAACCCAAGTTATATCCATATTAGAAACATATTCATTAATGGCGTCATTAATACCTCTTGTAAATATTTATAAAACATCTTATCTTGTAGTCTGTAACGTAAAACATTGATATGTAATTAAAAAAATAATAATACATACGTTTTACTATTTTAATTGACAGAAATGTTCGAAAAATAAAGTTGTTGCGCCCAGCCTAAGAATCCCTACGATAACAATAGCCTAAAATTAAAGTGTTTTATAACAAATTAAATTATCAAACTTATAGACAGCTCTATTGAAGGATGGTGTTTTGATTAATAAATATTTATGTTAAATTAAATGCAAATATCTTGAGGATTAACTGTCTAAAGCTTAGGTTTCCTAGGTATACAGTGTCTTGAACTGTAGTAGAGTTAATTTTCTGTACATCGGTTTCCTGTTGTTAAATGCGTAAAATTATAACATCTTCTTTATTTATTTTGTATTTTACATAGTTTAAATAATAAAAAAAACATATTATGAATTAGACTTAGATATGTATACAGAATATATAAATCTTCTTACCGATAACTCACAAAACATACATTGATATTAGAGTTACCTAATATTAAATATTACATAAACTATTATATAAATTTATCAATACAAAATCTATCAACAGTAAAGTACGTTTACGGCATATAAGAAAACCGAAGCGTAATTAAAATATTACTTTAATTTCATTCATTATCAAAGAAGGGATGGTAGAAGTGGTGGCTTAATTAATAAATTAATGATTGTTCTTTACAGAGAGAGTATAATTTTACAAAAGTGTCTAAATTTAGTTGTCTAATTGTAAACTCTCGTGGTGTATATATAATAGAAATAGTATTATAATTAGTATTGTATAATGGAAATGGAATGGAGTGGATTGCTTGATTGCGAAGTCAAAAAGCCTTCGACACTTGACATCGCCAGTTCAACGAGCTCCAAAGCGATCGATTCCATTTGAGTGTTTAAAATTGTAAAATCCACACAAATATACCATTACAAGCCTCACTATTCAATGCTATCATTATAAGAAATATTTTATATAAATAACCGGTAAATTATAATAATAATATAACCAATTGTAGGCCATAATAACTTCCTTATTTGAAACGCAATTATCCAAAAAGTACATATTTTTTATTTTTATAGAGGCTCACAATTATTTTTCTTTATAGCAAATGTATTTACTTCATTGAATTATTCATTTAACAAAAGTACAAGCCATAGAGCACCACCATTTTTTTTAAATTATATTCAATTTATGCCCAACCATTTAATACCATTGAGTAATAAAATATTTATATAAGTAAAATGTCGAGACCGTAAAAATAGTTTTATTTAGGTATACATTTAATTTTTAAACCTTAGTTTTTAATAAAAAATATATATATTTTGGTAATGGAAGCTACATTTATTTATGTTTATATTAATAATTTTTCTTAAACTATGGAATTATTAAATTTATTACTATTTGCAACAAAATTGTTAGCTTTTTTATTTAAATGCTTTAGGTTAGAATATAGACACACAAAAGCGTGATTTTTACGTAAAATCAATCTCAAAAAATAACCTTATTTCATATGAGATTTAAATTTTAATAAGCCTATGTTCTAACTGAGATGTTGCAACTTTTTCTTAAGCTTGTGAAGTTTAGAATTAAAACCCTGCTATTAAAATAAATAAACCCTGTAATAAGTTTTCTAAAAATTTCGAGGTATTATATAAAAGTTTATTTAGGTACAAATTTTAACAATAACAGGAAATATTGAAGTTGAGTGTTTATATTATTCTCCAAGGGTCTGGTCTGGTTTTAATCTAGGGGGGACTAAGTTTAGAAACTTGCTCTAGTACAAGTTAATTTTTCAGTCGGTATACACGACACTGACATCTTATATAAGCCGGGATTTAAACCTGTGTATTTGAGACACACGTATATAATATTACTCTTACCTTCTCTAATTCCACCAGACTAAACCTGAAAATACAGGTGAGTCTGCTCTGCTGAAATACACCCTCTGAGCAAATATTTAATATTATATGTATTTTGATAAAGACTTAAACCGTAAAAATATCAAATTCGGTTGGATATTAAACAAAAAAAACAAATTTCCTCTCCAACTTCCGTCTTCCTTCAAATTCAATTTTAAATTCATGCATACGGATTTCTATATGCAATAATTCAACTATAATGCTTTTTAATTCATCTTTTATTTTATTAAAAAAACTAGAAACATCATTTACGATATTTAAAAAGTGTTAATAACATTTTTATTATATTTTATTATAATAATTTATTTTTAATATTTTATTAATTAACGCAGACGATATAAATGGCGGCTGTCTGAATAATTAATTTTGATTACAATTCAATAAATACAATATACATAACGATAATGTATGAAAAATATGCATAAAACCAAATGATCTACAATATTTTAATATTTTTAAAATAAATTTCACTACAAGCCGAATACTTTCTACGATTTTTCAATACAAGTTAATAAGAACTTTAGGGTTTATTTTTTAACCAAGTATAAGTTTTTAATATTAAAGTAAAGTATTTAATCAAATTGAAATTGTAGATAATGTTTGATTGATAAAATATCATAAATTCATCTAATTAGACTATTTTGATTATTTCTATGAAGATACACATGTTTTTATGCTTTTAATCGATACCACCGATATATTAGCAGGCCATACAACTGGATCTTAAAAGCGCGCGTCTCAGTTAGGCAATTAATGATGGTTCATTCAAACTCATCTGCTTGGTCCGCCATCTTGATATCGATTTCGGGGATCACGTCAGAATTATTTAATCTTATTGACGATGCGTCGACAACATACATTCTTAAGCAATGTTGGGAACTAAAATACTTTGAACCGATGCCAATAATAAAAAAACACATTTTGCAATAAAAAGAAAGATAAATCGATAGTAAAATAACATTCAAAAAGGCTTTCTACACACGTCGTCTATTTTACAAACGTATAAACAATGTCACAAAACCAACTGAAAACTCTAAACTTGGACTCGGGCCAGTGAAATATTTCACTTTACACAACAAAAACTACACACTTTTTTATGTTAAAAAAGATCGATTATTTTATACATAAAAGTAAACAAATATTTCGAGAGTATCTCTATTTAATGGAAAATATTGATGGTTAAATTGATATGAAATAGAGGTATGAGCTTTTATTTCAATTATTATTTTCTTTAAAAAAAACATTGGTTAGGTTAGTCAATTTTGAATTTAATTTAAATTATATATATATATATATATATATTAATATATATATATATATATATATATGTAACGTTTTGTTTTTACACTACTACATGCGCATATTATAAATATAATTCACAAATAAGCGGGCTGTGGCCACCTGCAACATTAAAGTCCTTCGAGATCAACAAAATTTTCCTTACAAATTGATCATGAAAATTGTTTAATGTTATAAGATAAATCGACAGTGACAGGTAAACAGTACGAGCGGTAAAAGCAGCGCCCCAAGCGGCTGTCATACGAACCTTTGATATAAAAAATATATAATACTATAAATAAAAAATACCCACGAGTTAAGAGATATATAATACTGATAATCTTCATGGACGATCAATGAGGAAAATTCATCTTACCTGAAACAAAATTAAAAAAATATTATTATTACAATATTTAATATGGCGGTACTTCATTGGTATTTTCGTCAATTTATTTTGCTTATGATAACAAACAAACAATAATTATTTGATGTGCAAACATTATTAATTCGAGGTTAGAAAGTGATGACATCATCTTGTCTGAAAAGGCCTTCGTTGAATTTTTAATTAGTCCACGTTTTTTCAGGCTGTAAAAAAAGGCTTGTAATTCAAATAAGCCTCGACGAACAATAAACGGAAGCTCTGCTCGGAAATCAAAGGGGCCACTTTTTTGTTTCTATGTAATTAACACAACAACTTGTTAGCAAGTATAGAAAATGTTTTTAATTTTGCGACGGCGAAAAACATTTTTGTACGCCTTTTGCGTGATGTTTTTAAGAAATACCTGGAATTGAGGAACAATCATATTATTATTTGTGAACTTAACTTTTCATTACTCAAATTCTAACAAGATTATTATATTCACAAAAGATTTATTTTAATTTTAATAGAAATATAATTTAAATGTTTTCAATCGCGTCCGAAAATAGATTCCATATGAAAAATATTCACTTCAAAAATTTATATCATTTGAAAATTATATACTTTTCTCGATTAAATTAATTAACTCGATTCAAATTTGGTTTTATCCAATCAATCTTTTATTTAGTTTTAAGCATAATACTTTGTTATTATTTTTGTTAATTTAGAGTCTATGCTTGTTATTGTTCATAAATATTTGTTTAAATATATTTTTAAACTATTTAATTTTAAGCATCTCTATTGAAAATTATATAGTTAATATTATATTATAGAGTTATAGGTTAAAAGATTTATATATTCTGTTCACCTAAGTCTTATTCGTAAGATGTTTTGTATTATATAAACAATTCAAAATTCAAATTGAATAAAGAAATTATAATATATACATTACAATTAATATTTGGGTTTCTTTGAATAATTTCAATTACTTTTCCGATTTCAATCACAGTTTTGGTAAAATTTCAATTATTATAATATTTTTTTACAAATAATATAAATAAGCTATTAAAAATGGTTTTAAATTACAGCACATTCGGTTTTTTTAATTATCAAATTATTTAATTTATTATAATATATTATAGAATATTCTACCTACCCTAAAAAACAAAGCTACTTACAAAAAAAAACAAGCCCGTATATTATTTTTTTATTTGTGCAAGTAAAAATAAATACTTATTAATAATTATAATTAGGTTTTTAGAAACAACATTGTATAAAATTATTTTAGAAATAACCTTTGGTGATCTATTTAACTATTGTAGTTAATAAGTTACTAAGGTTATGTAAGGCTCTGCCTGAATATATGAATATATGAACCTTTTAATCCAGGAAATCAGAGTCAACCTTAGTAGTTATGATTTTTTTATATTAAAGCTGTTTTTTGATATTATTATGGATTTTAAATGTCTTTAACTAAAGTATTTTTTTCGTTACTTAAAATATTGTATGCAGGTTTATTGTTTACTATGTAAATTATTCTATCCCATAACTTGAAATGTATTTTATTCTGGATACATTTCAATATAAAATATAAGTTATGAACTTTGTAGAACTTGTATTCCATTTAAAAGACATCGCTGATAAACGATATTTAATTAATTAGGGAGGAAGTTGACGGGCAATAGAAAAGTGAGTTTTGATCGGTCAATAGGCGTTAAACTTAGTTGTCCTGCCAAATTGGCAAACTGTCGCACAATTATTGAAGCCTGGAGGCTTTCAGATAAAATAGCCAAGTTTGCATTGTGTCGATAAATCTGAAGAGCTATGTGGAAAACTTGGGCGTAGATTCGATCAATTGTGTTGTGTGTAAAACGGCGTCACTTCATTATTCAAAACAACCCAAGTTAACCACAATAGTTCACATTACAAAACTGTGCAAACTTCGCACGGCATCCGTCATAATATTATTATTATGAATATAATGTCTATGATATATTATTGAAGGCTTCTTGAAAGTGCTCCTTCCAATATTGTGTGACAGACACTAATCTTTATTGATCGCCATGTAATTTTAATGACAGCGTGTCATTGCTGCTTTGATGAACACATTTTCTTATCTACTCTGTTATACAAACAGAAATTAATATTTATTACTAAATTTGCATACATTAAGGCAACACTGGCTTCATTATTAATGTATTAAATTGAAAACAATATTAAATATGAGCTTCGTGTATAAAAAATCAGATTATCACTTCCTGTCTTTAAGAACTGATTTCACCAAATAATATTATTAAATAATTATTTTCAGTTCGAATCAGTTTATTGTCTCATCTGTAAATTTTGACAAAGTGGACTTACGCAATCTGCAAAGAAAGCCGGTGATATATTGAAATAAATTTAAAGAGATTTTTAGACATAATATCAATAAAACATTATTAAATATGAGCCTTGCTTATAAAAAATCAGTCCAAAATATTTTCGGGAAAAAAATAGATATATATCATTATTTAGCAAATATATCCATGTCATACAATTTTTATGAAAAAAAATCTTAAATAAATATAAATGTGAATAATAATTAATTATGGTTGTAAGAAATGTGTATTTTTTTGTCTCTCCTGTAAAATTTAACTTTTTTAGTTGAAACCCAATTAGTGATATTTTTATGTATAAATTATACTATTTTAAAAATTATCTCTTATTAAACAAATTTGTTTACTAATTATTTATTATTTATAATAACCATAAAACAAGTATTATATCCCTAAAATATATAATCAATATTTTTTGTTTGTAAATTAAAGAAAACTCACTACTTACTTAAGAAAAAACTGCAATTTTAAGAGACTGTTAAAAATTGTAGTATTTTGACATATAGGTATATGGGTAGTGGAAAAAAAATATCAAGTCCCTCAAATTATAGAAAATTTGGTAGAAAATAATAAAATCTGTTGTTTTTTGTAGTTATAAATACATATTATTAATAAATATTCAATTTTCAAAACATCAGAATATAGAGAAGATCAAAATACAGAGGGGTGGATTACTCCCTCTGAATTCAAGGGGTGTCTATACTACAAATAATAAAATAAATGTATTTAGTGATAGACGCATATCATTTTTATTATATCTTTTCACTTAAGTTACTGTCTTAATAATGTCTTTTGTATGTATCGTAGACAAAGAAGGGGTGTCTTTTAAACACATCAAATGTAAGATATGGCTGTCGTTGACGTGGATAGAAATTATTCTGAGACACAATAAAAAGAGCGATGGCCAACCTTTGATTCGCCCCTTTTCAGCATCTTAAAGACTCTCGGATTCCTGAAATACATTATTGGAAAAAACGAAGCCTCCACGGAACCCCCTTTATTACGACACCCTAAAGTGAACGAGGGTGGATGGCCGAACCTATAGCCTCCCACATATTTTAATACTTCTCCTTCAGATCAAACTATGCAATAATAAACAGAAGACTCAATTCAAAGGCTGTTTCGTTCTCAATGCGAACGCCATCAATTCAAACCCTCGCAGAAACAAACAATCATATCGAGTAAACTTTACAGCTTTTCATTTGGGGCTATCAAAATATAAAGTCTTCTATCGTACGGATAATATTTACATACTCAATCTTATAAAATAAGCTATTTTACATGTAATAAAACAGAGTATTTCTGATATCTCAAAATATTTTACAACCTTAAAAAATTATTAATCAATCATATACTAAATGTATATTACTTCAAATACCTGGTCTGGGAATTGAACTCGCATCTCTTGGATTCCAACCAATGGCTAACTAGACATTTATATTATTATTATACAATTTCTTTATTCAATATAATTTGCGTACAATGTTTTGATACATTATGATTTGTTGTTACAATGTTAAGTTTATAGACTTAGTCTTTTACTTATTTTAATACGGAGTATAATTAATTGATATTAAAAATAACTAATAAGTCATAACATAATTTATGGGAAAAAATACAAAAACCCACTTGTAGAACTACTAAAATATATATAAATATTATACATAATAAATAATAATAATAATAAAATAAAATAAACTTATAATATATATATATATTATATATATATATATATATATATATATATATATATATATATATATATATATATATATATATATATATATATATATATATATATATATAAACTTAGGATAACAAAAACATATACTTAATACTATATGAATAAAACAAAAATATTGTGAAACACGAATATAGTAAAATCAATAATGACAGACAAAATCAGATGTGTTTGTGAAAAAAGATATGTTAAAGAATTTTTAAGGAATGTCTCTCAACATTTCAGTGGTAATTTAAAATTTCGCTTATTTGAAACATATTTGATTTTGTTAACATTTTGTATTAAAGAGTTAGTGGAGAAGTTAACCATTTTGTTATAGTGTTTATTGCTTAAGTCAGTGATAAACTCCTCTACTGTTTTCATTTTGATACTCTCATGAATTTCTCTAAGGTACGTTTCAGGACCCAAGTTTAATATCATTTTAAGGCACTTGTTTTGGATTATTTGGAGCTTTTGTATATGAGTTTGAGCCACGGTAGCCCAAGCAGCACATCCATATGAGATAAGGGGCCTAATGGTAGACTTATATATGAGAATCTTATTTTTAATGGATAATTTACTATTTCTATTGATTAAAGGATATAGGGTATTGATGGCTATGTCAGTTTTGTTAGTAATGTATTTAATATGTTTGGCCCAGTTGAGTTTCGAGTCCAGGATGGTACTTAAATACTTAACTTCAGATTGCCAAGGGATGGATATATTATTAATTGTTAGTTCAGGAATATGATTTCGTCTCTTGTTAGTAAAAAGGATAGCTTCCGTTTTACTCTCGTTAAGTTTGAGCTTCCATCTAGAGTAAAACTTGACCAGTGGAGATAGGGACGTTTGGAGTCTTCGTTGGATTGTGTCTAGTCTATAAGAGGTTGTGTATAAGGCTGTGTCATCGGCATATAAGGCCAAATGACAATTTGGAGGAACAGGGATATCATGGATGAATAGATTGAATAAGAAAGGACCAAGGATGCTGCCTTGCGGAACGCCAGCAGGTATCGGATAAAGTGACGAGTGGGTATTATTGATACTAACTGTGAAATTACGATCAGTTAAATATGATTTAATTACGCGCACTATATACACGGGAGTGTTAATTTTTAACAGCTTGTGTATTAAACCGTCATGCCATACAACATCGAATGCCTTTTCGAAATCAAGAAAAATCATTCCGGTACTCTTTTTTAGGTTAAAATTTCCTCGAATATGTTGTGATATCCTTGTTAACTGTGATGTCGTACAGTGACCCGATTTAAATCCAAACTGTTCAAGGGGAATTGCGTTTGTAATTTGCTTGTAAAAGCGTGTTAGTAAGAGTTTTTCTAAAATTTTGCTAAGTGCTGGGAGTAAGGATATCGGTCGGTAGCTACCTGGGAGTGATTTATCTTTACCCGGTTTAATGATTGGAATAATTTTCGCGGATTTCCAGGCAGTAGGGAAGTGTCCAAAGGTAATGCATGCATTAAAAATGTTAGATAAAGAAACAAGTGCCTTTTGTGGTAGGTGTTTGATGAGTGTATTATTAATTGTGTCAATACCGGGGGATTTTTTGTGTTTCAAATTGTCTATGATATCCGAGACTTCAGATGAGAGAGATGAGACTCTCTCAATCTCCTCGTCACAATTCTCTTGTAATGTGGCTATTGAAGCGTTAACTATGTGTTCAGTATGGATATCAGATAAGTGATGAGTCATTGTGTGTGCTTTTGCAAACGACTTAGCTATCAAGTTAACTTTCTCTTCTGAGTTGTAAATTAAATGATTATTATTTGACTCACCATTTCGAAGTGGAGGGATCGCAGAAGATTTTTTTCTCAGTGCTTTAGACAACTGCCAGAGTGAATTATCTCGGGTATTGAGCGACCTTATTTTATGTTCCCATTGAGAATTTTTGTAGAGCCTGATTTTGCATCTAATTTCCTGAGTTAAAGCATTTATCACTGACTTAAGACTACTTATGTTATTCTTTCTATACTGTTTCAATAATCTATTTTTGGTATTAATAATATCAACAATACTATGAGGTAGCTTATTTCTACAAATGTTGTTAGTAGTTTTAGTAGGTATGTATAAAGAGGCAGCATTTCTAATAGTTTCAGATAAATTAGCAATTTGGTCATCAATATTCTGGGTCGAATTAAGTTTTGAATTAGTGGAAGTATGAACGTTTATGTAAGATTTAAATGACTTCCAATTTGCTGATTCATAACAGTAAATTGTATTGTTAGTAATGTTGTAAGTTCCGCCTAAATTAAATACAATCGGCAAATGATCTGAAGACAGGGCTTCATTAGTTTCGGGGTGAGTTATATGAGGGCATCTTTTAACAAGTACAATATCAAGAACTGAGGCATATCCCTTCGGAGGGAAATGAGTTGGACTATCCGGAAATAATATGCGAAAATTTTTAAGTTCACAATGTTCTCTAATAACACGTCCGTCACGGTTTCCTCTTTGACAATACCATAGTCTGTCTTTACAATTTAAGTCACCAGCAATAACGACGGAATCACTGAGTGACATAATTTTATCTATGTCTTGCGTAACAAGTTTCACATTCGGGGGTTTATACACACTTGCGATAGTATATATCCTGTTGTTGATTTCTATTTGTATTGCAACAGCTTCAAGTGATTGAATTTTGGGAATTAACACTGGAACATGTTTAATTTCACTTCTTATTATTATTGCGGAACCTCCCCAACCACTTGGCCTGTCGACACGATAAAATGTAAAACCACACTTTCGTAATTTACACTTGATTTTAAAAACGTTTCACTCACTAACACAATGTCAATTTTTTTAGTAATCACAAAGTCTAAGAGTTCGTCAATTTTATTTATTAGTCCACGGCTATTCCAGGCGACAATTTTAATGTTTTTTAAAGTTCGGTTGTTAGACATGATCTAGGGATGATGCAAGTTCCATGATAAGGAAGATTCTTTCATCCTTAGATTGACATGTTTTCAGCTTCCTTTGTAGCTGTTGTACTTTGAGGACTAGTTGCATTAGATCTCCAATCGGAAGATCAGCGCTAGTGATTGGGGCGGTAGTGTTCTTCGCAGTAGATGTGGTGGTGGGACCTTGGGCAATCTGTGCCCATGACAGGTCAGTCACGTGATGTGATGTGGACGGGGAGATGACCTGGGCGGCCATTGGTCCACGAGCAACCTGGGACCAGGAGCGTCCGTTGACGATGTTCGGGGGCGGCACTGGTGCACGCTGGGTGGCCGGTCTCGCAGCTGGCAGCTTGGGGGTAGATCTTAATTTGATCTGCTTCTGTCTGTCAGGGCAATCCTTGAAGTTTGCAGTGTGCTCCCCTCCGCAATTGCAGCATCTTGCGGGGGAAGTGGCATCCTTTATGCATGTGGAAGTCTGATGATCGCCGGCACATTTCACGCATTTGTATGCGTTGTTGCAGTTGGATGCTGCGTGTCCCCACTGTTGACAACGGAAACATTGCGTGATAGAATTTCTCCCAAGAGAGTATTTTTCAATTGTCACTCTACAGTGACAGATATTGGTGGTGTTTTTGAAGTCACCCATATTTGTCTCATTGCTGAGATTTACTAAATATAGGGGTGACTTTGTAATGGAGCCATTTTTTCCTTTCATTAGGAACACGTCTATTATATTAAAACCTTTGTCGCTAAGGTCCTGCTTGATTTCCTCTACAGGAAGCAGAGGCAGGCCTCGTATGACAGATTTTTAGGTCTGTCACATTCTAACGTAAAGGAGAAAAATTCCTTGTTTAATGATTTCAGGCCCGCTTTAAGGGCTCTGAAATCAGTGATATTGCTGGTTTGGACTCTGACTTGTCCGTTTGGTTTATAATGTAGTTGGAATTTATTGATGAATTTCTTGACAATCGTCAAGTTTTCACCGTGCCCTGAAGATTTAAGATATAACGGGGGAGGTTTTTTGACATCTTTATCGGATGACTAGACATTTATAGTATTTCGTTTAAAAGTATATCAAAATGTGTTAATGAGAAACAGTCTTGAAAAGGAAATTGCCTTTCACTATAAACTATTTTTATATTTGATTAATTAAAAAAATGACAATTTACAATAATAAAGTGTAAACGACGAGACGTTCTCAAACTTTTTTTAAAATTAAATATAATCATATTGTGAGTAGACAACTTATGTTATTAAATTAACAAACCAAATTTATTCTGATTTTAAAGAAAATACCGAAAGAACTGCCGTTGAATCCTGTTATCTATTTAGGGAAATATAAAAAAAATTTAAAAATTTTACGCTTATTTTACACAATGTGTATAGTTGTATGAACTTTCTTTTCTTTAGACAATAATCCGAAATAAATCTTAATTGATACATAATATTTTCTAAAATACTCCCTATACAATCATCTCTGATTAATCATCCTATATATTAAAAAAATACCCAAACGATTATTTAAAAAAATCCCTAAATAGTAAACATTATGCGCAACTTTAAGAAGAGATCAACTAAAAAATATATAATTAAAGAATGACATATTATAACAGTTTATAGGCTGGGTGGAATAAAGACGTATACGGAAATTAATTTTTTCAAGGTACTCGAGGAGAAATTCTTTACATAATATAAAAAGTATAGTCTATGGTGTTAGGATCGAAAGAGAATTTTGAGTTTATTTACAAAAGTCATTTTCCAAGAGAGGGGCGTATTCCATTATCATTATCCGCCCTTATTCCACCCAGGTTGCTCCTAAAGACATATTTTACACATACTACGGTGAATGTATTAAAGAGAATTTGGTTATTAAAAATTACATAAAAATTATGGGCTTGACCTTTTAGTAGGTACTGGTAGGTTTTGTAAGTATTTTCAATCGTTCAATTTCGATGAATTTTTTATGTTGTAAAGTATATTTTTAGCTATAAAGTGATGGGAATCGTAAAAGCACTTCGAAATAAAAATACAAACCGTCAACTTTATAACTGGCCACACTATTTTTATGTTGTTTCACATGTGAAACAAGCAAATGCAAGTATCTACTAAAATAAAATAAAAAATAAAAACATCCATGTCGATACTTTTCTTATGAAGCCATCAACACACCAAAGTTTGCGGCAAAAGCGTGGATCTTGCGAAATAAATCATACAAATTGTGGTTCGCAAAAGTCTTTTAAAGACCAACTTAAATTGACTATTTTTTAAAATAAAACTGTGTGCAGGTATTTATAAGTTAGGCTTTTATAAAAGTTAAACTCTTCATAATGCGTTTCTTGTTTTAGATATACACAAACACATAAACGGTGGCTTTTAAAACTTAATTGAAATGGAAAAGTTTTATTTTAATGAGCCAACTCTATCGTATAAAATCCTTCGCGACGACCGAATAATTTTAAGAGCTTTTTAATTAATTATACAAAGAGCTTTCAATGGACAAGGTTCCAATTAACATTGTTAACCTCACAAATAATATTCCCTCCCAGAGATAAAATCAACACTAATTTATTAAAGAATTTGAGCTATCATTAAGTAAAAATGAATATTAAATTTAAGCCCGAAAGCTCTTAAAAACAAAAATAGAATTTCAATCATTGAAACATTTATATTCCTAAAAAATTACACCCAATTTTTATAAATAATTAATTATACAGTTTGAGTCATTTGTTAATGATGAGCAAAAATTCGGTAATATTAATTAATATTGAATAAAAGGTTAAATAAAAATGAACGTCAAGCAGTTACTAAGTCAATTAGGAATCTTCACAACTATTCTGAATGTGAGATTGACGAGGTAACTCTTTCTGAAATCTCTGATATTATTCAAAACTCAAAACATAAAAAATCACCAGGACACGACAACATTAACAACACTCTTATTAAACACTTACCACAAAAGGCTCTTGATTGTTTGGTTAAAATATTTAACTCGTGTCTTATTCTTGGATATTTTCCAGATAATTGGAAAGCAGCTAAAGTAGTCCCTATATTTAAACCTGGTAAAGACAAATCCCTTCCCAGTAGCTATCGTCCTATCAGTCTCCTCCCCTGCATGAGTAAAATCTTAGAGAAAGTCATATTAACCCGCCTGCGAAAAACTCTGGATTGCGTCATTCCTAATGAACAATTCGGATTTAGACCGGGCCATTGTACCACTTCACAACTAACAAGAATCTCACAGCATGTTAGAGGAAATTTTAATAATAAAAAAGTACGGGAATGATTTTCCTGGACTTTGCCAAAGCTTTTGATGTAGTCTGGTTTGATGGTATCATTCACAAACTAATTAACACTAACACTCCACCATATCTCACCAAAGTTATTCAATCTTATCTTACTAACAGAAAATTCTCAGTAGATATTAACAATGTTAAATCTGTACAGCATCCAATCCTTGCGGGAGTTCCGCAAGGAAGTATTATCGCTCCTTATCTTTTCAATCTCTTCATCCATGACATCCCTATTCCTCGTAATTGCTCCTTAGCTCTTTACGCGGATGACACCGCTATATTCACATCATCTTACAGATTAGACACAATTCGTAGACGCCTCCAAGCATCTGTAGACCTACTAACACAGTATTACTCTCGCTGGAAATTAAAACTCAACGAGAGTAAAACTGAAGCAATAATATTTACTAACAAAAGAAAGCGATCCCACATCCCCCCTCTTAGTATCAATAACGAACAAATTCCTTGGCTCAAAGAAGTCAAGTATTTGGGAGTTATCCTAGACTCCAAGTTGAACTGGTCCAAGCATGTAAAATATGCTGTGGACAAGAGCAACCTGGCTATTAACACCTTATATCCACTTATTAACAGGCGTAGTCAGCTGTCACCCAAGAATAAGCTACTTCTTTATAAATCAATTATCAGACCGATTCTCTTGTATGGATGCCCAGCTTGGTCTACTGCGGCAAAAAGTCATATTAATAAAATTCAAATTGTCCAAAACAAGTGTCTTAAGATGGCCTTAGATCTTGAACCTGGCACATTTCTTAAAGAAGTCCATAAGGACATTAAGTTAAAAATGATCAAAGCAAATATCGCAGATTTGAGTAAAAACATTACACTAAAATGACTAACTTCCCGACTAACCCAATCATAAGACATGTAAATAAAACCAAATATGTCTCGAGGAAACGAAAGTTCATTTTACCAATGAACTTCCAAAACTGATATTATTTTTAAAAAAATATAATAAAATTTCCAATAATCCACTCAACTCAAATTTGGTTTTACCCAAACAAATTGTTATTTAGTTTTTAAGCATTATATTTTGTAACTGTTTTGTTAATATTGCTTTTATCGTTGTTATTATTTATTAATCCTTCAAATTTGTAAATGGGTTTTTATTCTTTCTATAATTAAATACTATTACTCATGTCAAATTTAAATAAAACTTTCTCATGTTAGTTATAGGTAAAAAGATGTAAACACTCTGTACACCTAAGTCAATTTCCAAAGATGTATTGTTCTATCAATCAATGTAAAAACTTATGTTAATAAAGAAATTGTAATATATATAAAAATGAACGTAGTTTTTAAGACATCCAAACTGTTTATTATATATTGAAAATGTTTTAGGGGATGGTAGAGTTTTGCAAATATAAGCGAAAAAAAATCCTAAATATTTTTTTATTATTAATTAAATACATTATTATTATTAATTACGTATGGACACAATATACACGCGATAGTCTCTACTGAGTACTTAACAGAAACAACTGATACAAAGATGGGGACCCATACTTGATTCCTAAAGCACCATTAATATTTTTAATTTTTATTTATAAAATAAACAAATTGCAATATCCTACTAACCCCTAAAATATTCTCAGTTAAATCAAGTCCACCCTTTATATTAATAATGAATTATGTTTTTATAATAATAATAAGGCAAATAAATGCGCTTAAGACAGGAAAAACTGCTATTTAAATAATTTATATAATCAATAACTAATTAAAATTATTATAAATACAATAAGTAACTGTCTGGCTACATTATTTATATAATTTTATTTAAACAAATAATGCGATTATATTGATTTGTGCGATGAATGTTAAAAAAGCGCGAACACTGGTTACAAATTATGTATGGGGCAATTGCGTAGTCAAATAATTTTCTGTCTAATAAATATTAACCTTAGCTTATTTTCTTGTAAAAATAATAAATGGACTCTGTTCCAGGAAAATATCAAATATTATTTTCCAGTATAAAATATTGTTTAGTCGTAGTACATACATATTGTTATAGTATAGTAATGGAAAATCTTAGGTCTCACCTTTGAAGGTGTCAATTATTAACAAAGGATATGTTGTCCAAGAATGTATTGAAAGGTATATAAGATCACCCTCATGAGACTGTCGATAGTCCCTGTTTAAAGCCTTCAACCCTATTCTTTCTACCCTGCCATGTCCCGAGACGACTTTTTATACCCTGGCAAAAAAATATATCACGCACATAACTGAGCAGAAACTAATATTTTCGAAAGACAAAGGAAACATATTTTTAATATCGCTTAGTAAAAATGAATGAAAAAATGTCATCGTCTCATATTATAATAAAAACTAATATGGCATATTAATAATTTGAAGATTGCCAAACCAACACGTTAACTTAATATGTTCATCAAGTTTTTGTATGAATAACCCAAGAATTTTTATTTTATAGAACCAAATAGTGAATTTGTGTCCAATTCTCTTATACATTTATTATTCATCACTGGCACACGTTTTGACAAAGACAACCGAGCTTTTATTTATATCAGAAATTTCTACTATTGTACTAGAATTTTTTTTTCATACCGGAGTTTTAATTTAAGCCTAAAACCAAATATATTCTACATAATAATATATTAAAAATTATAAAAGCTAAATACAAAGTCTTTATTTAAGATCTCATTATATAAAAATATATTAAATTTAGATATTTAGTTAATATAAAATATTATATGAAAAATTTTGGGATTTTTAGAATGGCACATTGTGTTCAAATAATTAGCATTATGTCTTGAATTTACAAATCCTTTATTTTTGTTTTTTTTTTTTAGATTCTGTATCATTTCCAATCATATGGTTTTATATAAAGCGAAAGCTTCTTATTGGTCAATATTAAACATCGATCGATAGGGAGAGAGTTACCTTTTTAAAGTTTTTATTTTTTAATGATTAAATATGGGTCTTAATTTTTTTCCATACTAGTTACAGTAAAAAGATTCATACTCTGTACACCTAAGTCTAATTCATGGGATGTTTTGTTTTATCAAACTATGTAAAATTCTTATTAAATAAAGAAATTGTAAGACATTGCAAATTAAAATCAAGCTTTTTTAATGTGAAATTGTAAGAGTGATTCATATTACAAAACTAAAATATCACAGTGTGCTCGTTTGAATATTAAAATTAAATTTGCCTTTCTCTCTATACAAATTTATTGTAAAAATGCTGTAAATCAAATAATAAAGACCTTTTTTCATATATTCAATAAACTTTCTTTGAGCACAGTGTAGCGTTAGGTTTAAAAACTGGACCATCAGTATAATTTATTACTTTTATATTCTCAATACTAATTTGGCTAGAGCTATTAATCACATACGCCCTTTTGGCTGATTTATAAGGACAATATACTATAGGATATAGCATCAGACCAAATTAAGTTTAGTGAAATAATAATCGATATTCTATCTTAGTACATACATATCTAAAAGCGTACGTGTCTGTGAGATATTGATGGTTCTGTAAAAATATTGTATTGTGCTTATTTCTCTTTCGGAGTGGTTGATCATGAAAAAACTATAAAAGTTTCACCGCCATATAAAAAGCTGAACATGTTTTATAAGATGTTTTAGACGAGAGCTTCGCCCTTCGAGAGAAGCTTTCATCGATTTCATAACATTAAATATAAAATATCAAATAATAAAACACGCTCGATATATTTCAATCAATACGATCGATAAATATTTGTGTTATACAAGACATAATAATAATCTTTACCTTTTAGTGAAATTAGTCCACATCCACATTACATAAGAATACTTTGAAAGTTCATATATCGATGGGTCAAAAATAAGTAATGAAAATAGTTTAAATTAATTTTTTATATATAATATCGAAAGCATCTCAATAAATTGAAAATATCATGAATAGAAAACACATTAAGATGAAAAGACTTCTTAGTAAATGTGATTGGATTATTATCCATTATGATCTGTATTAATATTTTGAATCAATATAAGAATAAAGAGCACAATTTCGATTGAATATAAAAATAAATATTACTCTCTTTATTTTAATGTGAACATATAATGGATTAAGACTTAAAGATATTTATAAATCTCAAAATTAAAATGTGAAATAAGAGTAACATAAACCTAACCTATAGATAGTTATAGATTTTTGATAGTTATAATTATTTTTAAATAATGACTTAATATTATTATGTTGTCCGATTCTTGTTTTGAGATATGAGATTTATTTAAAAATGTGGCCTTATTGTTATCACCTGAAAACGTTATCATTCATTATTGTTAAAATCGATTTATAATAATTGTTCTGATACAATAATTGATGAGGGTAAAATTATGCCTATAGATTTAAATTTAAATTTAAATTTATTTTAACATGATGATAATTTTATTGTAATTAAAGGTTATATTTTTTACAATAATCATTATAAAAAATGGAAAAACTTACGTAACAAAATCACAAAATATGAATTATGAAATTGATAGGTGATTAACACTTTAACGTTGGGTTTAAAAAATATTGTTTGACTGTTTTAAATAACCCATATAGGATGATTTAGATTGATATTAAATAAAAGTGGGGGTTATTTTTTTAAGATAAAATCGACAAAGATTGGCGACAACGTCTCCGAATATAAAGTGTCGCTACGAAATGAGTATCCTTTGTGGGTTTTAGAAGGAGAAGAAGAGGAGAAATGAGTTTGATTAATGCGGCACTGAATTGATAAGAAGGACGAGGAAAAGAGTATTCTGGTTCCCTTCCTTCAGATATCCTATTAATTACCTTCTAAATCTATCCACCACTATTATATTGGACATTGACTAATAGTTACCACTTTGACTTCTTGCATTGCGGACATTACTGATGTTATCGATTCGCCTGCAAATATAATCTCATTTCATTGCTGCTTCTCATCTATTTTGTGGATAGTTTCGTTGTGTAATTAAATACGTAACGTTTTCTAGTGTTACAACTTCGTTGGATTGTGTACAGCTAAAACATTTACACGTGCGAAACTTTTCCAATTTATACGATAATTTGGAAACCACTTACACTACGATTTGTTATTTCTTATCATCGCGTTTGAAAATTATTATTGTCTTTTTACTAATACAAATCTGAGTAAAGTGTTTTCCTCATATGAAGTAATCATTTTGATTTCCGAGAACCATAGGTTTACAAATTTTAATTATTACTTGAAGGAATTTAAAATTTGATTTTGACAATATATTATAATTTCATTATTAGGCATATTTTTTACAATGATATGAAACATATTATTAATAAGACTTAGGTGTAGAGAGTATATAAATCTTTTTACCCATAACTAACATGGGAATGTTATATTTAAATTTGGCTTGAATAATAGTATTTAATTATAGAAAGAGTGGGAAAAAAATAAAACCCCATTTACAAATTTGAAGATTTAAAAATAATAACAACGATAAAAGCAATTATATTAACAAAATAATTGCAAAATATAATGCTTAAAAACTAAATAACAATTTGTTTGGGTAAAACCAAATTTGAGTTGAGTGGATTATTAGAAATTAAATTTTATTTTTAAAAATAATATCAATTTTGTTTGTCCATTGGTAAAATGAACTTAGGTTAGCCAGAATTTGAAATAAAAATTTAGAAAAATCGATACAAATATTGTTAAAAATGAATGTTTATTGAGATTATTGAACAGTTTTTATATCATATATTTTTGTCGTAATTTCTCATAATAGTATAACTATTATATATTCTTTTAGCTTATGCTTTGGGTTACTATAACGTTAATAAATTACTATCATCGTATAAAAGAGTCAAAGAGACGCGTTAATATTTAACTGTAGTCCCCATAATATGTAGCAGTTATAAAAGTGAGGAAAGCAATGAAAGTTAATTGTGCTGAAATTTCAGGCAAGTTTCTTACTGGATATTATTAGAAGGTGTCTCTTGTTTGTGTAAGGTAACATAACATATAATACAAATGTGTAGTATGTATAATGTGAGACACGTGTCTGTAAAAGTTATCCCATTAACATATTCAATGTGAAAAGGACTAATGATCAGCCATTTAAGCTCAGCATCCTCTGATTGGATCTCTAAGTGTTTCACAACCCACAATTAATATCATCTCATGCATAATTTTATAACCATTATAACGGTCCTATCCAACAGCGATCGCATGTGTTCATTCAATGTTTTTCATTTATTTGAAATATTAAAATATCTTCTATGGAGGCAGAAGTAAGATCCCAAAAACGAGGTTCTTCTTAGTGTTTTTCAATTTTTTTAAATGATAACACGAGATAAATTTATTACAAATGTACTAATCGCGTTAGCCCAAACATAAAAATAAATTAGCATTTATTTAACAATACACTAACAAACATCTTCACCTAAACTAACGCCACTATACCTGTAATTTGTAATTATTATAAAATAAATAGAAAAAGACAATATATAACATGCGCTTCTTCATAATGATTTATTTTTTTACAAACGGATCCATCTCTTTTTCTCAATTTTCTTATTCTATAAAGAAGGTGTATTCGAAAACAAAGGTTTTTTAATCACTGTATTAATGAAAAATAATAATACCCTAAATATTTTTTTTTTTTTTTTTTTGATTTATATTTTTGAGTACCCTGTCTAAAGACATCTTACTCGTCGTCTGTTGTCACATTGTCTTGAGGGTTGGTTGTCCAGTGACGACTCAATCCCGGCGTTGTGTTTAGGTTATAAGTGTTCAAGTGTTCATACTTGTTTTATCAAGTAAACACCATTGTCAGTCCTTGAATCTTGCTGGCAAGTCAAGTTGTCTGTATTTTTGTAGACGTCTTGCGTAGTCTACGGTCAATAAATCCCTCGCTAGTACGTTCGGGTGACTTTTTAATCTACTTTGGTACGTTTCGCTGAATTTTTCAATTCTTCGCGTACTGTCATTGTTTTAGAGTCCTGTAATAGGACCCAGTTGGGTACATACCATGGAGCATTTAAAATTGCTCTCAGGGTCTTGTTTTGTAACCTGTCGATACTGCTGATATGAGTATCCTTAGCTGTCCCCCACAGTTGACATCCATATGTCCAAATGGGTTTAATTATTGCTTTATACAGCAATAGCTTGTTTGTAAGTGTGAGTTGGGAATGTCTGCCAATCAACCAGTACATTTGTCTTTTTTTATGTTCCATTTGAAGTCTCTTTGTCTTAATGTGTTTTTGCCATGTTAGGCTTCTGTCAAGGTGTATACCGAGGTATTTAGCCGAGTCTTCTTGTGGAATATTTTTCCCACCAATTTTCACTGGTGGACATGTCTGTTTTTTGTTTGTGAATGTCACGTGTGTCGATTTGGTTTGATTTACTTTAATTCTCCATACTTCAAGCCATTTCTGTATTGCGTCAAGGTGTTTCTGGAGGAATTGTGAGGCAGCTGTTGGATCTTTGTCCGAAGCGAGTATGACGGTATCGTCAGCGTATGTAGCCAGTGTTGTGTTGTTGGTTGTTGGGAGATCGTTTGTATATATTAGATACAAAACAGGACCTAATACACTCCCTTGCGGTACTCCAGATCTTATGGTATTAAGATTTGAAGTTTCGTTGTCATATTTAACAAAAAACTGTCTATCGGTCAAGTACGATTTGATAATATCATACATGTTTTTGGGCAGTTTTCCTTTGATTTTATAAAGCAGGCCTGGGTGCCAGACTTTGTCAAAAGCTTGACTGATATCTAAGAATGCTGCTGAACAGTAGTTTTTTCTTGTATGGAGCGATCTATGATCGTCACAACTCGATGAACTTGTTCAATTGTCGAGTGCGCTTCTCTGAAACCGAATTGATGATCAGGGATCATGTGTTCTTGAAAAAGTATTGGTTTCATGTTGCGCAGTAGAATTTTTTCAAATATTTTGGAAAATATTGGCAGGAGGCTTATCGGTCGATATGAAGTGACTTCTTCGGGTGGTTTACCTGGTTTAGGTAGCATAATAATTTCTGCTATTTTCCACTGTCTAGGGAAGCTACCCATTCTAAGTATCGCGTTAAATATTATGGTTAGAAATCTTAATCCGATATCTGGCAATTCTTTGATTATCTTCCCGGTAATCATGTCATGTCCTGGCGCTTTTTTTGCGCGTACTTCATATTTTATAACATGCTTGACGCATTGAAGTCCAATTTTGACATAATAGTTTTCTTTATGTTCCGTACTATCTAATAAATTATGAATGTGACTTTCTTCTTCAGGGGAACACATCCTTTCCGCTGGTGTAAATACTTCCTTGAGATGTTTCGCAAACTCGTTTGATTTCTCTCTGGTAGTTTTTGCCCATTTATCGTCAGCCGTTTTGATGGGCGGTATGGATATTTGGGGCCGTTTTAGTTTTTTTGTAGCTTTCCATAGAGAATAATCTGTAGCGTCGGTTGCTGTAAGACCTTCCAGATAGGATTGAATCCCTTTATTTTTCCATTCACATAGGATATTTTTAATATCTCTTATTGCTTCGTTCAGTTTTCTCTTGAGTTCCTTGCTTCGAGTATTTTGCCATTCTTTACGAATGCGTCTTTTTTCATGTATTTTTTCCTGAATCCAGCGGGGAAAATCATCTGTTGAGTGTGGTTTTTTTGACATATTGGGCGTGGCTTTTTTCACTGCGGAATGAATTTGATTTTGAAAGTGAATAACTGCGGTGTTAAGTTGGTCTTCTGTTTTCAATGGTATATCACATTTCAAATTTTCATTTAAGATATGTCTAAAATATTCCCAATCTGTGTGACGGTTACCGAGTGTAAATTTACTGGGTTTGATAATTGGTTGTAGCAAGCTGTATTTAATAATAACAGGTGAGTGATCTGATGACAGATCGAGGCAAGATTCTGCGCTCAGTCTTTCGATTGGAATTCCTTTCACTACGCAGAAGTCTATGAGGTCCGGTGTTTTTCTTCTATCTGTAGGCCAATATGTTGGTTCACCAGTCGATAGATGAGTCAACTTGTTGTTTGCCATACTTTTATACAGTTCTCTCCCCCTGGGTGTGGCCAGTCTAGACCCCCATTGTTGGTGTTTGGCATTGAAGTCCCCACCTGCGATGAATTTATCCGCTTCAAGTGTTCTGAAGTAATCGTCAAAATGTTCTCGTTTAATCGAGTGTTTGGGTGGGCAGTAAATAGCCGATATATATACATAATTATTTGTATCTCCGACAGCAATTGTGGTTGCTTGGAGAAAGTCTCGATCATATTTTTCAGTGAGATGATGTTTCACAGTGTTTTTAATTATCACCGCTGTTCCGCCATGCGCAGTTCCATCGGGGTGATTCGTCGTATATATAGTATACATGGGAATTTTTATGTAGCTTTTTTCGGTAAAGTGTGTTTCCGATATAAGCATTATGTCAATGTTTTTTTCTTTTAAAAATAATTTTATTTCTTGGCTATGTTGTCCAAGACCGTTGGCGTTCCAAAGACATATTTTTAATAATGGAATCATTTTTTATTAAGGACAAGAGCTGCCATGATCTGTGTCATGTTGTCCATGGTTTTCATGACAAGTTCAATGAGTTTGTCCATTTTAATTATTAAATTATTTATAATATTGTCTTGTGGTTTTTCGGGAGTTGGCTCGATATTTTTGGTGGCTTGAGCATACGACTTTGGCATGTCATTGGTTTTGAAAGTTGTAGTGTTAGTCAAGTTGTTTGTCTGTTTTGAAATTATTTTCTTTCTTAATACGGGGAATTGGCTTGTTTGTACCTTTTGCGTGTTTCGCAACCTTTATAATTTGCTGGGTGATTCCCGTTGCAGTTGACACACTTCACATTGTTGTCTCTTGTTGTTCTGTTGCAATCAGTTGTTGCGTGCTCACCTGCGCACTTTACGCAACGCGGAGTCCTGTTGCAATATTTCGCGGTGTGTCCGTATCTTTGACACTTTTTACATTGTATGACCTCTTTTTGAGGTCTTGGTGGCTCGATTACGACTTTACACCTAAGTATGGTGTCAATTTTGAAAATTTCTTTGTTATTCTCTTTTTGTCTCAATTCGCAAAGAAACATAGGCAGTGGGGTTTTGTTTGTTTTTTGCAACATGTTTGTTATTCTGATAACATCATGGCCGTGGCTTGCGAGCTCTTCGCTTATTTCGGCGATATCTGCCGTGTGGTGAAGGTTTTTTATTATAGCCTTATATGATCGGCTTTCTTTCGTCTGATACGAATGAAACTCGGTATCTCTATTTTTTAAACCTGTGATTACAGGTATATATTTTTCAGACTTAGTGATCTGTATTTTTACTTGGGTTTTACCCAGCTGTTTAATGTAGTATGCTCCTTGAGCTACTTGCTCTAAGAAGTCTGTCAGTGGTTTTATATTCTCTACTGCGTGCACAAATATAGGTGGTGGCTTTGGCGTATTTTTGCCAATCGCCTGCTCCTCTTGTTTGTCTTCTAATTGTTGAAAGCGATTTGCTGTTGGCACAGCAAGCCAGTTCTTATTTGGGCATGCCTGTTTGGCTTTACTGGCATTCTCCGGACTGGATATTCTCTTTGTTTTTGTCGGGGCTTTGATCCAAGAATCTAGCGTATACCCTAAATATAGTCTAGTTAATATCACATCCAAGGGATTAATATCCATAAATAGCATTTTATTGTCTCGCTGTTAATCAGAATGAAGGCTATTCTTTGATTGCATTCGTTAAAAATTTTCTTTAAATTTATATTAGAACCAAATTCAACTCAATATAAAATAATGATTACTGTATGTTCAGCCTAACAATAACAATTTTTAAATGATTTGATTGAAAATCTTCTAATATTTAGTGTAACGATAAAATATTACTACGAGCTACGCCAGATATTATTTTCATTTTTTTATTCATCGCAGTGTTGAGAGTGTATTTTTATTATTTATTCAAAAACCAAATTAAGGGATGTTTATATTTTAAATTATTTTATTGGAAATCTTCTAATCTTTAGTATAACGAGGATACATTAAAAAAATATTAGTATCAAAATTTATGAAATACTACGAGCTACGCCAAAGATTATTTTCAATATATTTAATATATTTTTGATTCATCGCAGTGATGGGGGTGTATTTATATTATTTATTTAAAAACATTATTAAGAGCTTTATATATTTTATTAATTTAAATGACAATCTCCATTGACTAGTGTAACGATGATTAATGAAAAAAGTATTGATATTAAAATGTAATAATACTACGAGCTACGACAGAGGTAGTAATGTATTTAATGTATTTCTGATTCAATAGTACAGTGCAGTGTTGGGGGTGTATTTTTGTGTGTTTAAAGGGGTGGAATAGTGGAGGATATTAGGGTTTTTGGTTTGTGTAATTGGTTGTACCCACACGTGCGACACGTGGCACTACCAGACATTCTCCCATACAATACTACGTGAAATGCCAAATTACCGATGCATATTACCTATAACCTTTTAAAATTATATTGATAGTAAAAATGGACAGTAGATTTTTTTTAAATAAATCATTAATTTGAACTTAAAATGTAAACACGGTATATAATAATAGACCTCGATGTCAGACTGTCGGACCCAAGGTTCCACTTCTGAGATTTTTGGATACTATTGGTAATTAAATTTTTTTAAAGTTTTTTGGCAGATATGTTGATATATTACTGACTAGACTATTATTAGATAATTAAATACATGAAAAATATACTATACAATATTGTTAAATATTTTTCAATTCAACTACAAAGCAGCATGCGACTAAAACTTTAAACTTCATAGTTAGGTTCGATGCACGGTTAAATTGATAATACGATTAAAAGAATGAAAGGCGCAAAGTTGAGATTCTTTGAAAGTGTCTTTGAGATTTTGTGAACAGAATAATAATAAAATGAAAGAACCACAATGTTCGGTGGAAATTCTGGCAGGTATCCAACATAATTGTTTTCACATAATTAAATTCGAGGCAAGTTAATTAAAAAATATATTTAAAGATCTCTGGAGATCTGTAATTAGATACATTCAATTATATAGAATGATAATGCTGTGTATAATGGTAGATATTAATATTTGTATAATTCAAAAAGAAAAGCGTAGGCAGGAAAAGCTTCGCTGGCGAAATTTTTCGCATGAGACGGCAACTTTTATGCAAGTCCTTTATTAATTTACGAGCTTCTACAATTCACCATTTTCAAGCAAACATCTCCACATATTCACTTGTAAATTAAATATCATCCTTTCATTCGCGAAACCCTATTCATAAAAAATGGCATCTGAAAATCTAGCACATTTTACGAAAATACCACCGGACTATGTATAATAAATTTATATGTACATAAACTGTTTTCAATCTATTCATATTTTTTTAATTCAATGTAAGATGTTTTGATTACTTCGGTTTGCTTTATTTGTAAATCGATTGAAAAGTAAAGGCCGTCTGGGAATATCTTATGTAGGCAAAGTTGAAAATAAACCGATTGGAGAAAAGCGTTCAAAGGTTGTACCAAAACAAGATCGCAGGTAATTGAGTGTAGGCTTTTTCTTTGATCACCTAAAGACCCTTACTATTTTTGAGACCCACCAAAACTCATCTATCCGATTGCTGTGTCTCCGACTCTCTATTTCTATACAAACTCGCAGTTTACAAAAAAGTGCTTTTTTATCGGCTTTCAAACAACAAACGATGCTGGTTGTTTTCATCATGATCTAAGTAATGATAAAAAAAAATATAAAATATATTTAAACATTAATTGTAACCTTTTTGAACATAATCGATAGAATTTACGTACGTTTACATATAAAATAATACTACACAGGTAACTCTAGAAGATGATTGAATTTTTTTTCTTTCTATAATATTAAGTGTAATGTATCTTATATATAAATGTATTGATTAATGTACTTCTTATATTAAATAATCACGCAAATCGAATTCGGTTTTACCCAAAAAACACCTATTTCTTTTTAAACATATATTCCTATTTTATGTTTATAAATATAGTTAAATATTAAAATAGTATATACATAGGTAATAAACCGGGATATTTTAAAATACATATCAATTTACATAAAAAAAGGTGAAAATTATTTTAGATACATACTTATGAATACATTTTTGAGACCATATGCAACAATATAAATAATAATATGATATTGAATTTGAGTATCATGCATTGCAAACCAATTTATGAAATTCATGTTAAAAAAATATTCTATGGAATGTATCATAACAAATATTTGATTATATCCGAAAAGAAATATTTCGTATATGTAGCTCACATAGGAATATGTTTGATATCATTATTTGTAAAAGATATTTGGAGGTTATAATAAAATTCGAAACGCTCGTGGTCGAATGGATCTTGTTATTTTCTCCCACTTATTTAGATAGCAATGTGTATATGGCGTAGCAAGAAGTAGTATGGCGTAGCACGATGTAGTATGGCGTAGCACGATGTAGTATGGCGTAGCGCGCTGTAGTACGCGACGTAGCCAAAGTTCGGTGCTGGTTTAGCTTATCCAGAATCAATATGCACTTCAGCAAGCTTCCTTCGAAAAACCAACATCAGGATTTTTTAACACAGAGTTACATCAAACAGTCACCGCAACCTTATTTGAGCGGTTTATTTATTCAAAAAAGTACGCCTCACATTTTACGTTTAGAAAAAATTACACACAGAGTACCTTGAATACTTATTTCCAATGTTGAAGAATTTTTTTAACATAACCTTTATATGATTGGACAGCTTGTTAAAATTAATATTTACAATTATTGGAACGACAAATATGAATACGTTTTATTTTTTTAAAGTTTGTATCTTATTTGTATCGTATTTTATTTGATGCAAGTATTGATTTGATAATTAAATATATTAAAAGCATTTGCATTGATATTGTATTTTTATTTTTCAATGATTATATTGTATATATATTGTTTGTATTTGACGCATGTGTTTAGAAATAGACGAATAAAACGAAATGCAAATATTTTGATTTGTACCTTTTGTATGTCATAGTTGTTTTTCCTACGACTGGTCGATTTGTTTACAAGAAAAGACTTGAAAACACAACTGTCAAAATCTTCGATGACCTCCTTTACTAACAAAATATACTATATTTATTATTAAAAGACCATGTGAAATATCATAAAGATATCCATTTAAATATAAACTCGTTATTTTCGGTAGACAAATTGTCGGATGATTATTTAGAAGGCCTTTTAGTAGACGTAATTGCTTGATTTATTCCTTGATATAGAATATTAAATAGGCAAAGGATGACAAATGAATATTGTGTTTCAATATTCATGAATTATTACCAACCTGTGTTTATACTCGAATTTGAATACTACCGCTTAACAAAAGAGATCGTCTCAATTGTTGTCATTATTGATTTATTCGTTTATTCCGACTTATCTTAATTTGAATAGCTATAAATTATTTATTGAATATATATAGTAAATAGTAAAATCAGCTTAAAAGTTTCATTTATTGATACTCACAATTCTAACGAAATTTACCAAACAATATATTCATTTGAAAAAAAATCATTCTCAATAAATATGGTATAATTTAATCAGTCAAAAGCTCTTCTTCAATTTACATTATCACTTGAAATGTTCAGGTTGTCTGGCTTATCTCGGCCTGAATAGAATAAGGAAGAGACCTTTTGTAAGGGTCAAAGTGCATGATGGTGAGTATTGTGAGTGGATGATATTATATTAAAAGGGGATGACTTCCAGAAAGAATAATCGTATATCCTTTTTTTACAGATCAACGCTTTCCAGGCATGTAAATTAGTTTCATGGTCAATTTAACTATTTACGTTAGTCGAATAATATTACATATTGGTTTTATATTGATATAGTACATCTATTTTGAAAGGGAAATATTTTACTTGATATACGATTTTTTGGAATATAATTCGCATGCGTTATATAAAATCCCTTTATTTATTACGGAAAAATTATGCATTCCTTTATTATGGAAAATTTATGAAAAATTTGAGTATTTGCAACAGCCAAACGAAATAATACTTTTTAAATCCAGTCAGCATTAAAACCCTTCTAGCTTTACGCCTATGTATATTTTAGTTTGCAAATATAAAAAAAATAATCTAATAAGAAATAAAATTATTATCTTTGAACTTTTCACATTAGTTAAAAGATATTAATTTTATCATAATGTCAAATTATCAAGATTATAAATTGTATCGTAAATTTTAATATATATCTATCATAGAATTTAAATAAAATGTATATTTTTTAATAAAATATATATATATATATATATATATATATATATTTAATAATAAATGAATATTATAAAGTTGTAGTGCCCATTAGAGGGATTACCTCGAAAAAAATTAAATCATAGCTCTGGTTATGGATAAAAAATTCAAAATATTTTTTATATTGAAAACAGGTATGAAAGCCTTATTAATTTTTAATGGGGTTGGTCCGGTATATTGCGACACGAACGACTTGTAAATGATGTGATTTTTTTTGCTCCCAAATAATATACAATAAATATGGCTAATTTCCTGAAAGATGTCCCGGCTGATTACATCCTGAAGAGGCGAAAAACATTGAACCTTTTTAACACTCGACCCCTTGACTTAGTTAAGAAAAAATAAAAATAAGCCAGAGTGGTCTATAATTTGAATTTATTTGTAATTGGGAATGTTCTGTGGCGTTCATACGGTCAAAGGTAATTCAGCAGACCGTCATCTTTCAATATCCGGGAAGCTTCCATCTCGGCTCTTTTTCCCGGAAACCGGGAATTCATGCTTGACAAAACATGTATTAAGCTCCACACATCGCATATGAATTGTGAAATAAGTTGAACCATAAGAAGGCTTTGAAGTGGCCAGCATATAGATAGGGCATTACACTGCACTTCTTTAATATATTATATTACATTCATATAAGAAATGCGCTACTGTTTTGTTATTCTATACATATATTTATTCAGATGGTGCTTTCAAACAAAAAAGCAATATTGTTTTTCCGGGGTTCGCGTGATCGAACATGGCTAACTTCTCTTATTCTATTTTCCCTGATATCCACCCCACATGATATCACACCCCAAAAGTATCGATAACACACAATATATTTGTTTACATTTCTGTGAATTTATAATATTAAAAATCATGTTTATAAGAAAGATGTCTCATCTCATCTAAAGACCGACAATTAATCTATAACTGACAATTTATCAATATTTAAATACTACACATTTAATTTTTGCTTTGTACCTAAGCATAATGTCCCATTTTGACTGAAGATTATGTAAAAGTTAATTCATATAATATGTTTGTGAAATCAGTTGCACCAATCAAAGATTTTACATATTTAAACATTATATTAAAGTTTATTTATTAAAACGAAAATTAACCTCAAAACACCAATAATCCTGCCTGATTTGATTTATTTTGATACACTTATAATAAGCTTTATTAATATAATGCATTCAGTTATTATTATTTATATCCATACCTTTTGATGTTTTTTAACTATTGTTAATTTTTTTTATTGCCATTTTATTATTTATTAATCCATTCCTACTCCTTACTAAGCTCACATGATATTTATTAATTTATATATTTAACGACTAACTGAGCTTTTACAAAAAAGTGAAAAAAAAAACTGAATAACCAAAAAAGCAATGTAAAAAACAACTATGCATAATATATATAAATAACAAAAGTATGGTAATTATTGAAAGTGTTTAAAAACACATTTATAACATAAGGACTGTTTTTTAATATTGATATACATGGGTCAATAGTCTAGTATAATATGTTAAGTAATGAGATTATATTTTTTAATACATATTTATGATTAAACGGCTTAAAATAATTGTAAATTGTTAATAGTAAAGTCTGGATGGAATTCCATAATTAAAGAAATTTATTTGATGTAGATTTGACAATATTTTTTTAATGAAATATCTTAATACACTTTCGACTACTTACATAAAATATTGTTGTATAAGTTATAGAAAATTTTAACTCAGCTAAAATGAACTTTTTTATAATAATAAGATGAATATACATACATATGTGTATAAATACAAAGCAATATTCTTTTTAATTTATTAGCAATAAATCTTTTGGATTTATACGCATTTAGCAAGAAATGAGTATGAGATTTCTAAAAGATAAAAAACGGAAAATATTATGGAAAAATATTTATAAGTTTTAATTATTTTTTATTGGAAAAATTAAAGTTGATATTTTAAGTGTTGTTCCATATAGGTTGTTTGTGGGTTTTTTTTATTATATATTAATATTATAAATCAACTAACAATAGTAAATAAAAAATGTCATGTTTAAGTCCAACCAGTAGTTTAGATAATATTTATTAATATTTAAATAATATTACTTTATGAAAAAAGATGAGTGTAGTGGAGACTTTAGCACAAGTTATATGAGAGAAGAGGAGAAATCTTTGTGAAGTGAATCGCGAGAAAGGATGCTCAACATATTTCCACTAGTTTTTTTCATTCTTTCAGAGATAAGATTCCCTCTCTTTCACAAATTCGCCAAATCTTTTCATATTTATCAACTTTGCTCCATCTAACATCCTTTTATCTATACATATTGTTACGATAAACAACAGCCTCCGTAATAAACTGTCACAATATCTCAGCCCGTCCGTCCGATACTCGATTTTACACAGTCTTTGCATATTTATTACCCGATTAAATTATCCATTGATTTTTAGTACGTGTAAGCTGAAAATTTAAAAATTTATTTATACCAAAAAAAAATGTATACTATCTACCAGTTAGCTTATTTTAGTCTAATAAATAATAATTCATATAGTCAGAAAACATAATAAAATCACGCTCTTTGCATACAAAACTAAATCATAAAAAAGTTTTATTATGCCTCTTGATTTGAAAGTATAAAAAAGTTCAAGGGTTAGAATTTTAGTACAAGACAATTAAATACTCTAAAATAAACATAATATAAGGAAACATTTAACCAGAAAATAATAGTTATACCTAAGTCAAATTTAACTAAACCAAATTCCGTTCGACAAAACGATACAATGAATAAAAAAATATAAAAACTAGCATATATTTTTTTCTAAATTCTCATAGTAAAATTTAAAAAGTTCAATACATATACTATTTTTAACACCTTAGCTTAATTTATATAAATCAATTTATTTTTTTGAAACATATTTATTGCAATTTAATTATTGCATTTAATGGGCTTAATAGATTAAAAATGCCTGACAAATAAATGATAAATATGAAGATGGTTTGACCAAGCAGATGAGTTTGACAGAAACAAGACTAATTGACTCGTCTGCTTGGTCCGCCATCTTGATATTTAATCATCCAGTTGTCTGGCATTCTTATGCTCTGTTTAATGCAGATTATTTTATAAAACATCGATTAGGTTAAGAAAGACTGAATGCAGATTTCTATAAAAAATCACAGGGCAGTCTTATGAGGCATCAAAAACTCTCAAATATTATCCATAACGGATTCTCTTAAATATAATTCATACCAAATTTATAGGGGTTTTGATTTGAGTCCTTTATAATATATTAGTGTACTTTTGGTGGGTTTTTAATGAATCAACAAACGTCAGGATCGTGTGACTCAGTTCTGTAAATGTAAACGACTTTAGTTTCTCCGATATATTAACCTTGAGCTGAGTTCACATTGCAGATATTAGATATAAGAAGCAGCAAGGTTGTGCTGTAAATACAATGTGTACAATATAATATTATTAGACATATGAATATAATAATAGAATAAGTCCAGTCCGTGTTTGTCATGTTGTCTTTACGACTGCGAGATATTGATTCAGCCGGCTCCACTCTTACATAACCCTTATATTATATTTTATATTATATTATATATTATATTATATTATCCAATATACTAACCCAGCAAGCACTACTGCTCTTATCAACTATACTTGTCCCTTTTTGCCTAATATACAGTTAACCTATATACAATACCTACACTCTCACTTTCAATATGACTTCAAATTCATTTACGTTTACTTTTAGACACGTGGATGTGTAGGAAATCAAATTTTATATAAATTTTAAAACAGCATACTAAGTAATAATTATGCATTCAAAACATTCTTCAATTGAAAAGCTTTTAGATAAATAAAATCCAGATTGATTTGTTACAATTCGTCAGCTTTCTTTGCACTTTAACTGCGTAAGTCCATTTTTCCCAAAGACATTTGAATTTATCTTTCTCCATAGTTCTTAATGATTTTACTGTATTTGTGTTTTAATTTTTTTTGTTTTATTCATATAGTATTATTATGTATTATATATTTTTTAGTATTTCTACGAGTTGGTTTTTGTATTTTTTCCCCATAAATTATGCTATGTCTTATTAACTATTTTACTCCGTATTAATATAAATAAAAGAATTTATCTATTAACTTAATATTATAACATAATGTATCAAAACGTTGTATGTAAATTATAGTTAATAAAGAAATCGTATAATAAAAAAGTCTATTTTTCCAAATTTTATGATTGAGACATAAAACTGATTTAACTTAAAACAGCACATTTTTAAATATTATTTTTCAGCAGTTACTTTATGAAAATGGAGTTACGTTAAAAGAGATGCATAGAGATAAGAATTATGATATACAACGTTTTTTTATGGGCTTGAGAATTTTTCTAATATTTCCACATTAAATTGTTTAGAGTTACGCACACTTCAAAGAAAGCCGATGAATTTTGACAGTTTCTAGTCAAATTCACAAAATAAAATAAAAAATCCTCTCTTCAATAAATTTTAAGTAATATTGGTTTCATAATATCCGTTTAATTAAAAATGAGCACTTTTATTTTTGGAATACAACCAAAAGGTATATAAATTTCTAGACAATTTTATTTAATATAATAAGAGGATTTTTAACTAGAGAACTAATAATACATGGTGTAGTTTATGTTTTGTTATTTAAATTAAGACTGGATTATATATAATGGCGTGTTCAAAAGTATAGTTAGGGAGTGGTTCTAAATTTCATGGAATTGTAATTAGAAACACCTGCTTGTATGGGTTTTATCTGTTTAACTTTAATATAAATATCGCTCTACAGGAATTCATATATTTCTAGTTTAAACAGTAAAAAAACTGTACTCAAAAATTAAATATTTTGACGCATGATTTTATCAATTTAAATTATAATAAAATGGTTTTATTTGAGGCGGTTGAGAAATTTGAATCATAGTGCCATTAAGAAGATTTGCTACGTTTTGTATTTTATTCGTGGTGTTGAGATTCCGGCTGAAAGCGATTCCGCGGCTGGAATTCCTGAAGGATTTCACGGTCGCTGAAATTTTGTATTCAGTCGTTACGACTCTTGTGATATGTTAATGAAATTCTGAATGAAAGATACTCACTATAACTATACATATGTGTATATATACATATAAATTTATCAACTGGAAAATGTCAACAGAAAATCGTGTTCAGCGTCGAAAAAGGAAAATTATTTTAATTTAAATTACAGGAGATAAGGTGCGTGGCTAAAAATACTGTGGTAATGGGTTCAAATCCCACCCAAGTATGAAAAAAATAATTAGATCGGTTACTATAACTAGCATATCGGGAATAATATTAATAAAATGCCGATCGAACGATTCGAACGAATTTTTCATTGTTATTATTTAATTTAAATGGAGTCAAACAAGCCATGAGATTTTTTTCAATCTCGATAACGAATTGAAAAATACACATGTTTAATATAAATATATAATTTCCATACAAAATACCTATAAACATAATAAATTGTAATCTTTTGACATTTATTAATGTGTACAAAATTAAACTTCAAACCTAACCTAACCAGCTTAATAGCTCAGGCACTACAAATACTGATGTCACGGGTTCAAATCCCACTTAATTTGATCGGTGATTTTGACTGGGATATCGACAATAATATTAATAAAATCCCAATCGATTGTCTCGATCCAGGTTTATTCTGATTTCCTGTATTGTAGGGTAAATACTGATTATTAAGTCGGTAACCTGTGTAACTAGTTATAGTTAAGATCACCGATAGACAATTAAGAAACAAGTTGTGGCTTTTGATTCTACCTCAAATATCTGGGGGTTTATTTCCTAATGACAATATTTTTCAATCAATAATATGTTGGGAAATAAATAAGCAATTTAATGGTTATTTGCACGGAGCGTTCATTTGAAAAAGTATCTATAAATAAATTTAAAAAAAAAATGGTTTGTGAAACGACGTGACTTGTCCCCAAAGATAAGTCGTGCTGTGAAATTGGAAATAATAACATGCAAATACGCAAAAATAAAGTTAAGAAGAAGCGTCTTGTTCTCCGTTAGCCATTTTTGGACGCTTTTTTCACTCTCTTTCTCTTCTCCTTTTTCTCCTTTTCAAGTAGAATAAGTTGTGAGGCGTTCGTTGTTCACATTTTTTCCTCGCCTGGAGCTATAGCCAGGAAATGGACTCCTACAATTATACCTTTTGAATACGTTATCTCCACATTGAATAATGATAATGAGTCTTCGTCCTGGATATTTCATCGGGGTCGAATTTTATAATTCCTGTCACAATTCGCCACCTCCAACCGTTATTTGCATTCCGGACAACTTTTCAACTATGATAATTTAGGATGAGTATTCCTCTTTCAATACAAATTCTAAAATATTATAATAAAATTGGAAAACAATAAGGACTTTTACTTTATACGGTGTCATACCTTCCACTTAATAGTACTGTATTTTTAATTCAAAACATTTTTTTCCAGCGAGTATCTACTTATACTTAATAAGTAACTATCTGACTATATTTAAATTTATATTGAATAATAAATTAGCAATCAAAGCTTGCGTTGTATATTTAAAAAGCTACGGCTACGAATTATATATGGAGCGATTCCGAAAATAAAATTTCAGCGTACATGTTTCTATTTAAATTACATTAATATATATTTATCTTCATTTTATTTTATTTTTGATATTCATTCAGGGATCTCTCGTAAAGCTCTAGTGGTACTGCAGCATGTTAAAAAATACATATATAAATAAACTTTTCAAAATTTCCCATTCAATTATTTTTTAGAGTTTTTTTAACCATAGTATATAATATATGTATGTTTACATATATTTTATTTAAAGAAAAAAATCACGTTTTATATTTTGTGTATTAAAAATTTGTACACTAGATTCAAATTTTCTTTTATACAATTTTTTTAACTATATAGGTATTATAAATTTAATTCAAATAATGTGGAATATGGAAATTAATTCTAAATGTTGAGAACAAGTTTTATTAAAAATATTACGTTATTTTTAAGCTAGTAGGTATATAATAAATCAAAATATGGAAAAACATTCTTGAAAATTATTATTTTAGTCATAATATATATTTTATTTAATCATTCGTTATAACAGTGAAAAAATATGACTCAAGATTTTCTTTATTGCATTCCATTTTTATTAGGAAAAAAATTAAAATTCCACTGATTTGATAAAAAAAAATTCGATGAGTGCTTTTTTGTTATGAATTAATAATTGTAGAAGGATGATTTTTTTCCTTAATATTACTTTGGGTTGTATTAGATTTACACGTAATTGAATTGAATGTTGTCTGTTATATAAATAGAGTTAATTGAGTTTATTTCTGTCGGTAAGTTTTCCCTTTAGTAATTTCTTTGTCATATAGTGAATGTACATACATATGTGATGATTTATGGTATTTTGTTGTGTTTTGGTGAAGAAATCTCACCTTTATACCAACAATAAATAATGTCAACCTGTCACTAAAGCCTCCGTGACCCAACCTTAAAACAATCTTCTCTAAAAATACACACATTTGAATAATATCATACAAAAGAGAGCTGATTGCTATATTATTAAGTACATATACACTTGAGGATTTTAATAAAATAATATCTATTTTTATGTACAATCTGGTGTAATACATGTCGCAGAATGTGTGTCCAAAACAGACCCATTTATCACTCTAGAATTATTTTTATATCCCAAGACTAAGCCTTTTTATATAAGAAAAATCGCCCCTTAAATAATAATACGACTTTAATTTTTATTCACTAAATAGTCAAGTTACATATTCCTAAAATCTAAACATTATTATTAGTGGTTAATATATTTTCAATTAGGTTAGGTTAGGTTAGTTAAAGAAATTATAAGTTTTCCATCAAAGTAACAAGATTTTTTTTACAAATTGAGAACCGACTTATATAATATATACCTTAATTCTTTATAAAAAAATATCAAAAATATTAAAAAAAAAATTCTCCATTTGAATTTAAATAAATTGATAAAAATATTTAGTTTTACCTTTAAGAATCTTAAGCCAACTTATTATAATAAATAATTTTTAATGTTCCATCTCGAAGCAATATTAAAAAAAAATGCAGTTGTACTGTTACCGATCTTAACTTATTGTATTCTAAGTTGTTTATTTAAAAAGATATTATGTGAAAACTTATAATTATTTACTTTCAATAAAATTTATCCTCCTTGTAGAAAATCAATTTGTATGTATTAACGATTTTGTATTAATAACACATCAAAATTTATAAGGTTAATAGCTACGGTTGCTTAATTGAATTTAAATAATTGTTTTTAAAGGTACTTCCAATTCAATTAGGATTCGATTTTTTCCTTTACACCCAACGTGATTGAATAAAGTGCATTGTCTGTTTTGTTTATTTTACCCTTCTACATTTTAGTGACACGTGAAAATTAAAAATTAAAACTGGGAAGAGAAGTGCGCATTTAATAAATGCATCGCTTAATTATAAAATTTAAACTACGCAATTATCTTCTATTTCCCGAAGATATTTAATAATGATTTTTGATAGATGCGAGAACATCTTGTTGATATTTGGAATAAAAATAAATTAATGCAAGCGAAAAATAAACGTGACGAGATTAATATCTTCAGTGTTGGCGACAAAGAGAAACGATAAACAGTGGCCGATGTTAATTAGATAATCCCGAGGAAGTCCAGCAGCGAAAAAAGGACAATGGGTGGAGAAAATAGAGGGAGGGAATAAAAGTGCAGGAAGGCTTTCAAGGAGAAACATTTTAGAGGGGAAAAAGAAGAATCAGCCAAGTGGACGAGCAGCTCTTAAAACTGTGCATCGGAATTGAATTATAATTTGAATAATGTAGCGACCTCTTTCAGGACTTTTGATTTAATCAAACAATTAAATATATGTATATTACACCACAAACCTTAGAATTGAGTCATTTTAACAATCAAAACTCAAAGACGTAGGATTTTTTTATTACAGGACCGCATCAAGAATAATGAAATTTAAAAAATCAAAGGTTTTTATGAGCTACAATAATTTTTTTAGATACGCGAATAGACGAGCTAATTTGTCACAAGTGTCTGTGATTAGATATTTAGTAAGATATAATAGTTTTGCCATATAAAATATAAACATATCTGAAGAATTACATTTGTTTTACGAACACAAGAAGCAATGAGTAACTCAAGTTAATAAAATTAGGTTTTTGGATGATTATTATCATTGAAATATCCGTTTTGAGATTTATATATGTGTACATTACAATTGAATAAATTATTATTCTTGTTGTTGTTGAAGAATAATAACGCATACGTTAAAATATTATGAATATTTTGTATTTTTAAACTTGATAAGAAATAGTTACTTATTTTAACAGATTTAGATTGTAAAAAAAAATTAAATCAACACCTCAAAGTAATTTATATATTTTTTTAATTTTTTTTAAACAATATTATTATTTATATTTCAATCAGAAGACATTTCGGTGGTATTATACTTATTATATTTAAAAATTTGTCTTAATCTCTTTTGCTCCTATTTCCTAAACTTTTAAGTATATTATCAAATAAATCGGTTTAAAAAAACAAATATTTACATTATTCATTTTATTTTTGAAGGAGAGCAATTTTGCCTCCTAATGCTTAATTTTAATGAATAAAATTACCAACACGCTTTCAGTTTTAACATTCTCATTTCACATTACACTTTTTAAAAAATATATTTATTTCTTTACAGCTTTTGCCCTAAAAAATATGTACTATTATAAGGCCTAAAAACAACATTTATTATCATAAAGGGTTCGCTTAATTGAGAGATAGTGCAATGGTTTCCCATCATAAAATATAATATTTACTACTATTGCCTTTTTCATAACACTCGTTAAAATGATTCATTGGAATATTGCGTGATTATTATTTATAAATATTATTTTAAAGGTACCTTTAATAATAGACAACTTCAAGTCAAACAGCAATCGCTTACCTGGAAAAAAATATAAAAATATACTATTAGTATTTCAATGATAAAAATTATTATCTTATAAAAATTTCATATTTTTATCTAACATCGGGAAAGTTTAAAAAAATGTAATATGGATCTCAGTTTTAAGCTTTCGTATAAATTGAATTGATCATTGCAAAAACACTCTTAGCATCAGTAAAACGATAATTTTTTTTCATTTTTTTTTACACTAATCACTAAATTATTATTATCGAGAACTAAAATTACGGGAATATTTTGGCAGAAATACAGTTTTTCATTTAAAAATCACATTTATATACATAATATAAAACGGATGAGCATGCTATTATTTTGTTAAGGAGTTTTAAGCTATTTCGTTTTTTTAAAAATTGTCATTTTCTTTAGAAATCAATGACAAATTTCAACATTTATTGTAGAAACACACTTTGTGTCAATTTATATATTTAAAAATATACCTAAACTATAAAATCCAAAATTGATATCATTAAAAAATTTAATAACTTTGCAATCATTCACTAATATTTTGTAAATATTTTTGTTAATGTAGATTTCTTTTCATTGTTTATTAATCCTCATACATGTAAATGTTTCCCACATACTTTTAATTATTTAATATTAGGTCATTCTCATATCAAATAATTTTTTTATTAAAATTCTCATGTTAGTTATAGGTAAAAAGGTTTATATATTTTTTACACCTAATTCTAATTAATAAGATGTTTCTCATTATCCAAACTATTTAAAATTCATATTAAATAAATAAATTGTAATACTAATCTATAAAATAATAAAGTTATAGGGGTGTTTCTGCAATCATTGATTCACATATAAAAAAGACGATTTTTCATTATTTTTTCAGGTATAACCAGTGGCATTTTCAGATAATCAATACTGGAATACATGGATATGATTATATAATAAAAAGTTATTTACACCTCAAATAACTTTATTAATCCATAAGTGTTAAATATTCGAATATGTACATATGTAAGTCGAGGTAGCTCTGTACTTTAAATGCTTTGTGTTGCATTATGGCTAAGTTTCGTACATTATTGTGGACATATTTCAATTGGAACATGTAACTTAATGTGTTTCCTGGCAATGCGTGTATAGAAGTTTCATGAACATTTATTCAATTATAAGTTTTATATGAGAACTCTTTAGGGTGGGTGGTTTTGGGGGAGTTTCGAGGGTGGAAGGCGACAGACACCCTTTTACCACGCCTCTATGTTTTACTACACCATAATCATAAAATGATGAGAACAATTGCAATTTTGACATACAATGCTATGAATATTATCAATTCTGAATTCACTACTAAGCGGATCCTTAAATGATGATTATTTATATATTACGATATTAAACAGTTTTATTTAAGAGGGGTATAAAAGCGTAAAACACATAAACCAACAATTACATATAAAATAACCTAATCTATGTATAATAAATTGAGTCGATTATTTTAAATTTAATATTATTAAGTCTCAGTGTCTTTTAATGTTGGATGAGCAATTCACAGATGAAACTAAATTATTACATATCCTAATTTTACTTTAGGATTTCACTATTATTTATTTATTTACATATTTTAGATCAACTTCACGATTTTATTTGTAATTCAAACATAAACTGCTCAAAATTATTACATATATTGTCTGAAATAGACAAGGACTATTTTTAAGTGATTGTAAAAAAAAACAAGAATCCAGTAGAAAAACTTAGTTAGTGACTGAAAACTGACGATTTTATGTTTAAAATTATCATAAATACTATATTATAATTTCTATATGTATAAGACTTTGTATAATATTTATTTTCGAAGTAAAAAAAGGATTTGATCGGTTATTACTTCTGGTAGATAAGGAATAATATTAATAAAATCCCGATCGATCGTCTTGATCTAGGTTTACTCTGATTTCCTGTATTGTGAGGTAAATATTGATTATTAAGTCGGTGACCTGTGTAACTAGTAATAGTTAAGATCACCGACAGACAATTCATTAACACGTTGTTGTGTATAAAAAAATATCTAAAAACCTTCTCAAAAAAGACAATGAATTAAAACGTTATTTTGTCTAAAAAAAGCCCCTTGGGATGATATATAAATAAATTACAGGTAACAAGAATGCACTACTACTTCAGTACATATTAGAAATAATATTGTTGTTTTAAAATATTAAAAAAGAGGATTTTAATGTGTTAAAAAAGGCAGTGTAGTAGTGATGGTGTTAATATGATTAGGCTGTAGAGGAGGCTCTATAATCGATTTGCAAGACCAACTAACTTACACACCTCGTTTAATATAACCAACAACTATACATCCATTATTGGATATTTATAGGAACATCAAGTAGCACCTTGCTAATTATTTATAATAATCCAAAATATAAACATCACTTTTTAACTAGTGTTGTTTGCCCGATGATCAAATTATTGTTTATGAATTTTGGACAAAATCGATTCAGAAATGTGTCAATTATTATTCATAAAAATGATTGATTGGAATTTTCAAGTAAACACAATCCTTCTTGCTGTATGAAATTTACTAAAATACACAATCTTTAAATATCAGTGAATTCAATTAACACATTGACGGAAAAAAGAGCATCTAATTCAATTTTTCAATAGACACTAAAATCTTTATATAGAAATATGTTTTTTCATCAGTTGTTTTATACCAAATATGTGGTTTTTAATTGTTTTATTGATGTCATTAATGATATCCACTTTTTAAGGACTTCAGTAATTAAATATTTACTTACTACTCTCCAAAAAATCGGTCCTTATAATTAAAATTAAGTTATCATTATCATTTTTAATCGGGATTTAATTTCTCGAAATTTAAAATATTTATAGTATAGAGTTGATTATTGGAAATATATATATTAAACATGTAAAAGTGCATTGTAAGACACAATTTATTAATATAAACTTAATATTAATTTATCCAACTACAGTTTGTTTGGTTAATTAGTTTTTTAAATACATTTCAAAGTTCATTGGTATATACATAAAAACTTTCTCAAAGCATATTTTGTAGTTTTATTTACATGACAAGTAATCTTATTCAAAGCTGAGATATTTGCTTTGATAGTTTTATGATAAAAATTTAATCTCGAGACATTGCTTATGGGCAATTTGAATTTTATATAAATGCTTTATTACCATATTGCCAAATATACAAAAGAGTCGGTCCAGTAATGGATTAAACGAAGATAAGATATCAATGTCAAATGCAGAATAATATTCTTTGGTCTGATATAACCTTAAATTTATTTTATTCACATAGAGCAAATGTCAGGGCGAACTCCCGAGGATGTTAGGCTTAAGCTTGGCTTAAATTAATTAATTTAATCTTAAAAATATACGAGGAATTGAATTAGACACACGGGAGTGCTACGCCGAGCAAATGAAATCGATAATCGGGCTTCGGAACAAATTAAATGATTCTGCGTGTGCGAAATGAAATAGTGAAAGCGTATAATATTATAGAGTTGGCAAAGTGGATTGTAGAGAAAAACCAATTAAGATAAAGTCACCACGAGGTCGTGCTAACTGTAAGCCACATTTATATAAATATATATATATAT
>JAGTTH010002473.1:0-12124 GCA_022606485.1 Agraylea sexmaculata
TTGATCTGAGCAAGCGTACTAAGCCGAAATACGTCCTATTAGCACTTTGCAGGTGATAGTTGATGTCCTGGTTATTTCCAGCCTCCTTAGTGACCACTGCTCCCAAATATACGAAGGAGTCAACCTGCTGAAAGTGGTCATTATCTATGTTCAGGCTACGATGTGCTACCAATTCCGAGTTGGATGTCACATGCATATACTGACTTTTATCTACGTTTATGACTAATCCTACTATTTTAGCGGCATCCCTTATTGCTCTAACCTTATCAATTAACACGTTCTTAGTTCTAGCGATAATATTTATGTCGTCTGCGAAAGCGAGTACCTGAAAAGACTTATAGAAGATATTAGACTTATTGCTACAACCTGCAAGACGCATAACCTTTTCTAAAACTTATGAAAATAACAGGGGGGATATCACGTCCCCCTGTTTAACGCCTGCTCTGGTGATGAAGGACTCCGACAGTACACCATTTATCCGTACGTAGTTTTTGGTGTCTGTCAGCGTCATTTTTGAGAGACTTATGAGTTTTTCCGGAAACCCAAACTCTCTAAATAATATCCCTATCGATTGTGTCGAATGCCTGCCTAAAATCTACGAACAAGTGATGAGTCTCCACGTCGGCCTCATTACACTTCTCTAATATTTGCCTAATTGTAAATATTTGGTTCATTGTTGAACGCCCTGGTCTAAATCCGGCTTGGTAGTCTCCCCAGCATTCCTCCGCGTATTCTGCTAGCCTATTTTTTAAAACCTTGGCGAATATCTTGTACATAACTGATAGTAGGGATATCCCTCTATAGTTACTGCACACGCTAACGTCACCTTTTTTGTGGAGTGGGCAAATTATCGAACTTGCACAATCCTTCGGTAGCGTTTCGCCTTCCCATAAAGATACTATTAAACTATGTAATAGCGCCCATAGAGCATCCCTGCCGTATGCTATGAGTTCGCTGGAGATCTCGTCTATCCCGGGGGCTTTCCCTCTCTTCAGTCCTCTGATGGCGTGGCACACCTCTTCGTAGGTGGGTGGTGGTATTTGTGGTTGTGCGGCGTGTTGGTACAGACTAGCGTTCTTATTGGCTACCTTATCGCTATTCTTATCATTTAATAGGTCGCTAAAGTACTCCGACCATCTATTTAAACGCTTTCCTGATCGCAGAGAAGTTCGCCTTTGCTATTCCTATTAAAGTTTAGTCTAGGTTTGAACGTTTTCCTACTATTGTTAACGTTCCTGTAAAATTCCTTAGCATTATTCCTATCTCTAAACATTTCAGCATCTATAATTTGCTGTTTTAGCCATGTCCTCTTCGTCGACTGTATGACTCTATTACTACTCCTACGAAGTTCTTTGGACTTCTCTCTATTTTCTAAGCTATTGCAATTAAGAACTTGTGCACGGGCATTGTTCTTCTCCTTAATAATACTCTCGCATTCTGTGTTAAACCAGCCATTTTTCTTTTTCGTCTCGTAACCCAAAGTTGATTCTGCCGTGTGCTTAATAATATTTTTATTAGATTACAACTAGATTCTACATTATTCCTATTTATTTCCTCAACCTGTTCTAACGCCTTTTCCATGGATGCCTGGTATGATTTTGCACATACCTCATTCTCTAATTTAACAAGGTTGAGTTTCTTATTTTTATTTATTTTTTTCCTTTTTGGCATTCGATATTCTGGCTCTAAAAACTGCTTTTTTCCTTTTTGGCATTCGATATTCTGGCTCTAAAAACTGCTTGTTCTTAATATATGAAAGGTAAAAAAAATTGATTTTAAATCTTTATTTTACCTATTAAATGGGACATTTTCGAAATAGTAAAATAGTCCTATTTGACCGGCAACTAATGAAGATTCATCCATTATCTATAACACGTTTCATGTCTCTGTCAATAGAAGATAGTTAATCGTAAACTGATATATTTTATAAATAATGTTCAAATGAAATCCCATGTGACAGCGTGTATGACAGCTAGGTGTTGCCAAGTGTATAAATAATTCAATTTAAATATTTAATCATAATTAATACATATCTAAAATCTCGAAACGAAACGGGTATTTTAATGATAATATTATTAAATTAATTTCAAAATAATTTTAGAGATATTTAATAATGCATAATAAATGAAAATTCTCAAAAAAAGTATTTATCGGGAGACTCGCTTTTTAAATATTGTGATGAGTGTTGTCATCATATAAAAACCGCGTTATATTATTTTATTAATAATTTTAATAAAATTTCAAACTTCTTTCGAATGAAAAAACAAACAACTTATTATCTTCGTATTAAAAACAAATCAGAGCATTTCAAAATATTAAATAATTTCAATATATTTTTTTTTTTTTTTTTTATACCGTGACGCCTTCCCTATTGGCGGGAGTCCCTTTATAGGGGTTGGCCAGGCCACCTTGGCCTTTACGGGAGAATATAGTAGAGATGGTTTCCCAGGCCACCACACAGCAATGAGTACTTAAGATCTAGTTTGCTAAGCTAGATCTACCAAGTGACTCCGGTGCCGTGAATCGAACCCGGGAGTCTTCACTCACGAATCCGTTACACTAACCACTGGGCCACAAGGCGGCTCTATATATTATATATTTTTAGGTGTATTTAATTTGATAATGCATAACAATTTCCACATTTTTATACTTCATTTTTAAAATAAAAAAATTCTTTAAAACTTCTTTAAAGCAACAATGAAATCAAAACTCAAAGATAAACGTCCTATTAAAAAACCAGGCAGAACATAAAAAAACATTAACAAATTGAAAATTTCAATTAAAATTACCCTAGTTTATTATACTTGTCCTCACATTATCGAATATTATTATTTAAATTAAAATTGTTGAATATTGAAACGATTTATACAACCTATCTTTAATAGAACTTAAAATAACTGAAAGACTATTTACTTTGTAATTCCAATACGACCTTCAAAAAAAACTAAAGGGGGGCTTTTTTCGCATAAAAAAATAATTTAACAATAATAAAATAATTTATTATGACAGCTTGAGAAAATTCGGTTTCATTAATATTTACACTAATCAAGTATGAGCTCGCTTTATGATGTCATCGCATTGGTTCAAGTTCAGTTTAAGGTTCAAATTCGTCAACAAAGTATTATTATTATTACAATTTCTTTATTATGCATAAGTTTTTACATTGATTGATAGAACAATATATCTTTGGAAATAGACTTAGGTGTACAGAGTGTTAACATCTTTTTACCTATAACTAACATGAGAATTTTTTATTTAAATTTGACATGAGTAATAGTATTTTATTATAGAAAGAATGGGAAAAAAATAAAAACCCATTTACCAACAAAGTATTGTTGTTTACTTGCAATGTGCGAAGTGCATTTTGGTTGAAATTACGATGTACCGTACTTTGTTTACAAAAAGCGGTTAATCACCTAATAAGTAAATACGCCAGATTCTCAAATTTTAAAATATTAATTTAAAATTAAAGGACTAGCCAACTTGGAATGAAAGTGTGGTTGTGTTGTAATGGTACATTTAATGTACCATTCTTAAGATTTAATTATTTTAAGTTCAATAAAAGATATGTTGTATAAACCTTTGAATCATTCATATTTTAAATATTTCATTATCAAAATATCATGGATTTATTTTATTTAATGAACTATAAAATTATGATTCCAGTGATGATGTACATCTTTTGCTTTTACTTATATCGATTCGAGCTTAATTTAAAAGCTTTTTTCCAAGGGCTTTATATACAGTGTAGTGGTTTCCTAGGCCATTACTTTATATATACTTGAGAGATATGATACTTGAATTTTTATTATATTTTGAGTTATTTATTAGGGGAGGTGACTAGAGTCAGTTTCTTGAAGTCGTGAGATCGTGTGCTACGTGGCAAGAGATTGTACGAATCTCGTGTTATATACAAATATTCCGTTTCTTGAAAGCGTGTCAAAGCTATAGCTGAGCGGTTCCGATGTGTGTATCGCAAGCATTCAAGAGAACTTGGATACAGGCGAAGCGACGCGTTCAGCTCGAAACTTGAATGGAGGGGATAGTATGAGATTTAGATATAACAACTGGATATCGGCGACCTGGATTTTGAGAACTGGTAGCACAAGCTAAATCTTGAAGAAACGCATTTGACGCGTAAATCGCCGAGTGACACTAGCTCGAGACTTAACACTAGTTGAAGAAACCGGGCCTAAATGATCTGTCAAAATGTATGATTTCACCTGTCACTGTCAACGCGGCAGCTGGATTACTTGATAGTGACAGCTATCAAAATCAAGTAATTCAGCTGTCAGACTGACAGTGACAGATGAAACCGGGCCTCAATAAGTCGCGCGGTTATAAACAATGTTCGTTGGTTTTATTCCTCGTCAAATAAAAAATACAGTAACTAGCGTGATAGCTTAGGGGATAAGACCCGTGGCTACAAATACTGTGGTCATGGGTTCGAATCCCACTCAAGTCAAGAATTTTTAAATTGATTTGATCGGTTATTGAGACTGGGAGATCGGGAATAATATTAATAAAATCCCGATCGATCGTCTTGATCTAGGTTTACTCTGATTTTCCTGTATTGTAAGGTAAATACTGAGTTGATCGTCGGGCAGAGCCGCTCTGTCGGTGATCTGTGTAACTAATAATAGTTAAGATCACTGACAGACAATTAACACGTTGTTGTGTATAAAAGTCTTCTCAAAGAAAGCTCCATCAGAGATGTAGGTTCTCTGGTATTCCAGACGACTGTGGTCTCTTAATAATAAAATAAAAAATAAAATTGTAACTGAATGATCTGGTGTAAATTCATGTAAAAGAATGTCGAAGAACGAGTAGGCGGCAATGAGTAATAATAGGTATTGTAGTATTGATGGAATGTGAGGCGGAGAAATGTAAGGCGTCAATTATTCTGGGTCACTCCCAACATGAAACTTTGGACATTGGTAAAAATCATTTTCAACCTTTCCCCCTTGCGCCACTTAAAAACGAGCTGACTTGTGAGGGAAGGGCGAAACCCTTCCCACTCATACTGGTCTTTTTTTGGCCGGTGTTCGACCAGGATTTACTACTGGCGCAGCATATTGTAGGGAATGACCATTCCTGTCGACAAAACCGTACACCAATTTACTATATATATTTATTTTTTTCGCATTTATTGAAAATAACAATATGTAATATACGACATGGGACAAAATCTCTAAGCTCTTTTTCTGACAAGCCGCGCCGCACCAACAATAACCAAATCCTATTATCACAACACGTATGTTGATATTTAATATTTTTAAATATATTCTCGCGCACAATGTTATGGATTCCCTGTTTCGGTGTGATTTATGAAGGGTTTTTCCTGTTTGTGTAGAGGTAAGACACGTGGCACACTGTTCGTCATATGAAATTAGTAGTTTTTCCTTATCGCTCGACGATAAAAGTCCATACTTGTGACGGTCCTCCAATAGGTTAAGCCTTTTGCTAACACATGTCGCCACATATATAATATTCCCTCTGAATATTCGTAAATTTACACACTCTTCCCCCCGGAGTAAATCATTCTTATTGAGGACCCCATATTACGCACACAGTCAGCATTTAATATATCGATGATCGTTTAACATTATACATTGCAATTCGCATACTTATATATTTTTTTAAATAACCCAATGCTAGGAATGAGTTTCATCCAATAAACTTGTCATGCGTATTGTTTCCATACATTGGAACGGTGCTGGCACTACTATATGCGCATATTATACATATACTCCACACATGAAAATTGTAGTCCATAAAATTCGACACTCGAGAGCAATGTTTTTTTACAAAAAAAATGTTTACAACATATTAAACAACTTTTAATGGCGCACTTTACCATATTAAGTGAAAGACGGTGAACGGAAAACAATGAACTTATAATATAGAAATGTCATTTATATTGTTCTTTTACACTAGAACGTGGTCATTATTACTACGTGCGCATATTATATGTACATCAAATTAAGCTGTGGCCACCTGCAACACTGTAATCCCTAAAATCCGACACGTTTGATAATTGGACGCTCGAGAGCAACAAGATTTTTCTTATCCAAATAGACTACATATTATTTGTCGTTGAATATATCAAGCTACCTTTAAAGAGGCAATTTACCATATTAATTGAAAGACAGTGTAATGTTTTAAGAAAGATCGATAGATAAATAATAATAAAAATCGGTAGATATACAAAATCTTTGGTGATAAATTCATCTTTTTCTCCCATATTGGTGACGTCTTTTAAAGTATTATTAGCACCTGTATTAATATATAAGATCATTGATTTAATCATATTTGATTTATAAACAATACGGCTGCTAAAAAAACTACGGGTGCTTTGTACTATATTGAAGTGGATATACAAAGAATATTGGAATTTGAATGTCTCTAACAGTCGTAAGAAAAAAATCTATAAATCAGTCAAAAAATATCACGATGCTTCGCTTTGTGTAGGAGCTTTGTACCTTGTATCTTTATAAAATTGTGTATTTCAGTGTGTCAAAGAATAAAGGGTATGAGTTGTAAGGGTGACTTTTTAGAGTGGTCTCAAGTTATTCAGCGTATAATTGAACGCTCGACTCGGCCATATCTTTTGTGTTTGACTTGACTGCTTTACTTGCTTCATGCTCTCGTCTACTAAAGGCTTTTTTCCTATCTTAAAGTGTGGTCGACACTCAAATAAGCCTCTGTGCAAAGTCACACTTTTCAGCTGGATTGTGAAGCTTCTGAGAAACTAATTGCCATTAAGAGAGACGTTGATAAAATATACACACTTTTACAAGAAACTCAAAAGATACACACGGCCTACTATTTTATTATGCATTCAAAAGCGAGACGTGATTTATTTAAATTATCACCCCCAATTATTATTGGTTTTTTCTTCGTACAAACATGACCATAACCAGCGTGATAGTTCAGGGGATAAGACGCGTGGCTACTAATACTGTGGTCATGGGTTCGAATCCCACTCAAGTCAAGAATTGATTTGATCGGTTATTACGACTGGGAGATCGGGAATAATATTAATAAAAAATCCCGATCGATCGTCTTCATCCAGGTTTACTATGATTTCCTGGATTGTAAGGTAAAAACACTGAGGCGATTATTAAGTCGGGCAGAGCCGCTCTGTCGGTGACCTGTGTAACTAGTAATAGTTAATATCACCGACAGACAATTAACACGTTGTGTGTATAAAAACCTCCTCAAAAAAAGCTCCATCAGAGATGTAGGTTCTCTGGTATTCCAGACGACGACTTAATAATAATAAAAAAAACATAAATAAATTTCCAATCAAATATAAGATATTTAATACAACACAAGAACAATTTAGGTAATTTATTTCTTTTTGACATTATGAATTCTGAAATAATTCCGACATATAGATTATCGCTTCCTACACCTTACTTTATTTTATTTTATATACATCTTGTGCAAACATTTTTTTAATACTATTATTTATTTTTATATCTGTACTTTCTATATTTTTTAACCTTTTTATTACTATTGTTTTGTCTATACAAAAAGCTCTTGTGAAAGTTTATATGGAAATAAATGAATAATACAGGAGAGGCGGGTTCAAATCCAGCCTTGGATGACTGGTTAATTATTTTTTTCGGAATTGTTTCGCTTTAATATAATGTTAAAATTTGTATTTTCTCTGATTGGTTCATCTTACTTTAAAAGGATAATATGATATCATTTATTTATATTATTTAGTAGTACAAGTATAATAACAGACCCATATTATATTAGGTATATAACGTTTGTGAATAATCTCTCTCTCCTATAAAATTTGCCGTCACGCTGTCACCCTGCTGTATTTATATTATGAATTGAGCAAAGCCTTCTAATGAGAGTAAATATTCACCAAATCAAATAGGTATGTGGTGCACAAATTTTTATATAGAAGCAGAGAATAATGTATTTTTTTCTTAATTATATATTTTTTTAAATGTTGGGTATCCTGTAAACAACAGCTGTTAAAAACACCCTGCCTCGTTTATTTTAAAATTATCTTAATTTTAGAATAGGTATTGATACAATATTTGACTATTTTATTACTAGGGTAATTTTAATTGAAATTTTCGATTTGTTAATGTTTTGCTGGGTTTTTAATAGGACGGTAGTTGTTTATTTTTTCATTAAGTAAATTATAAATCAAATAATTTAATATGGTTTTCATATGATGACAACACTCATCACAATATTTAAAAATCGAGCCTCCCAATAAATACTGTTTTTTGAGAATTATTATGCATTATTAAATATCTACATAATTTTATATTATTATCATTATAATACACGTTTCGAGATTTTAGATATATATTAATTGTAACAAAATATCATTCTTCCATCTGGTAACACTGATGGTTGAGGGAACTGTACATATAACATACACACACCTTAGACAACTACTTATATAATATGACCATGCATTTTTCAGAACAATGAACTTTAGAGATGTTCTGCTCTGGGTGTACGTATTATTTTTTTTAATTTTATTTCCACATCTCCGTGATTTATTGTATAGAGAGTAGGAATCGTCCGTGTCATTTATGGAATAAGCAATCCAATGTGGGTAGTTTCAGCAAATTGAATGTATTTTTTGGACAATGTCATGTTGATTTATTGGCGGCGGGTACGTGCACTGGGAATAAAAAGTAATGTTTAGTAAGTGGTTGTAATGTCGGAGTGTATGATGTAAGATTTAGAGTATACTAAGGCTTTACAAATGCGATGTCCTTCATTTCGATAAAGAGCTCTCGAAATCTAGTGTCGTTTCCCTTTTTCTAGAGACTTAGTCCGAATTTATCGCACTGCTTGGATCCATCCAGTGCTAATCTTTGTAAATAGGCTGGCTAGACCATCTACATAGGATGTCTCTAAATACATTCATATGATTAAATTCTCTCTTTCATTATTCTAATTTTATAATTATCATAAAATTATTTAAAAAAGCTCTTACGAGTCACGTCTATATGCCAACGAGTTGATAATGTTACAATATTAAATTTATATCACCGACTTATTATTATACAATTTCTTTATTAAATATAATTTGCGTACACTGTTTTGATACATTATGATTAGATGTTACAATATTAAGTTTATAGTCTTTTACTTATTTTAATACGGAGTACAATCAATTGATAATTAAAATAATTAATAAGTCATAACATGATTTATGGGAAAAAATACAAAAATCCACTTGTAGAACTACTAAAATATACATTTATAATATAAATGCACAATAAATAATAATAATAAAATAAAATAGAAATATAATCAAATACTTAATACTACATACATGAATAAAACAGAAATATTGTGGAAAAAAAATAAAGTAAAATCATTAAAGACTGTGGAGACAGACAAATTCAAATGTGTTTGTGAAAAATTTTATGACATTTTTTTATGAAATGTCCCTTAAACGTTTCAGTGGTAATATTAATATGATTGTAAGTTATATCCATACAATTAAATTAAATAAAAAAAAAAAACATATATATTTGTGGGTGGGTGAGTGGGGCAAAAGTCCTGCTAACATTATAATGCTTTCCATTTTATAAAAATAATTATAAGTCATAAAATTATTTATGGGAAAAAATACAAAAAAAACTACAATAATAACTATATTATATTATAGAAATAAATAGGACCTTGAATGTGTAAAAAAACCTTCTTAAAGCCCCTCGTGGCGTATATAAATAAATAATAATCACCATATTAATTTGTTCGAATTTATTAATTTCTACACACATTCGAATCCATGTTTAAAAAAATGATAATAAGAAGATATAGTTCAAAATATGAGACTAAAGTAAATATGTAGATTAAATATATAAATAGATGTATAATTAAATTTACAATCATATGCGTAAAAATTAAACTAGCGTCGATATACTTTTACATAATAAGGTTTTACTGTTTTATATTTATTATATAAGTATAAACATCCTTTATATGCTATTGTATCGAAGCCTCGTCTATCCTTGCTGACAATAAGCCCACAAAGATGAATCACTGTTATAAATCTAAAGAAAGAGCCACTCACTTCTTCACATCGCTACTTTTGATAACACACAATAATAAAGTCATAGACACAAGGCGTCTAATAACTGCCGTCTTGGAATAATAATATTAAATATTGATCGGACAAAAAGTGTGGGGTATTTTTGGTTAGAATTTTCATTTTAACATGGACGTGCAGAAATCCGATAATGCACTTTATTCACCGCAAAAACAAGTGTCGGGTGACTTCAATTTAACGCGTGACGCAATCTAATCCGGACTCCTCTCTAAACCTCTTCTTACATCCCTTTTATATATAATACTATCCTATTATAACAAGAAACAATTCATTTTATTCTTCTAATTCTTCTAAACTCTATCGCAAAGAAGCTTATATATATATATATATATATATATATATATATATATATATATATATATATATATATATATATATATATATATATATCATCACGTATGGATACGTGATCATCGTCGTGGTATATATACGGGATCATCTTCGTATGTCAAAACAATCGTATATCAAAGCAATATTTCCTACACAATTCCATTCAAACTGTCATTGATCCGTTCCAGTCCCTCAAAAAGTCCTAGCTTATAAAAATGGTTTTCTTAACGCACAAAGTGTTTTTAAAAGAAAAAAATGTTTATGTACATTTTTTAAACTCGGCAATGGATAATTGGGAGGTGGATAATTTGGGGTTAAAATAAATAAGCAAGTATGAACGCACATAATAAATATTTATTGATTATTACAGTCTGGCGCGAAATTCTAGTAGTGACCTTCCATAAAAGTTTGCGATCATCGATCATAAAAATTCGTATCTCAAATTTTTGTCGAGGTAGAAATTCTCGAATACTATTCGTCGTATCTCAAAACATTCGTATGTTACGGCATTCGTATGTAGAGGTACAACTGTATATTAATTTATAAAACTTCACTAGGAATATTTATGATATAAAGATACTAGTGAAATTTGTCATTGACTACTCTTAAAGATATCTTTTCGATATGTTGCTTTTTAAAATCCATCTAGGTATGAAGCTTATATTTACACCCTCAACCCGAAAATAAAATGTTTTGAAATTTCCACTCGGGGTAAGGGTGTAAACAAATGTTTGTCTTTCAAAGTGGATGGTCATCCCGAAATTTGAGAATCTGTATTCTAAACTAAAAATAAACCCACCTTCGCATATGCAAAAAATAAAAAACAGACAAGTAAAATCAGATGTGGTTTTAATGACACCAACTTTTCTTATTTCGTCGCAAGAGAAACTACGCAAAACTTTAACAATACAAAATTATTTTTCGGTACATTGTTTCCTAAAAACATATCATTAGGGGTTGGTTTTTTAACACAACATGAAAGAGGCCCATGCTTCAGATGACCCATTTAATTTCAACTCTGAAAAATAAAATATGACTTAACGACACCGCAAAATTTCAGCTTTCAGCTTACTCCGCTTCGGTTGGATTAAAAACATACCACAACACTTAATACCTCGTTTATATTAAACAAATAATTATAATTGCCATACAAATGTTTCATTTGAGAATATTATAGTAAATACACTTCTCAAGTCTCTCAAACTCTGAATGCCATTTCAAAACAAACATGTGATGTGCTTTGAGTAAATGAAAGTAAAATGAAAAGCCTTTTATATATTGTTTATGTTTTCATATATTGTAGACTTCTAACAAAAAAATAATAATGTCCACGTCAACATTGATTTTTGTAATTAATTAATTTTATTTAAATATATTTCTCTATGGGGAGTGCATTGTGCTGGATGAAAAACAAGAACGTTCGAGTGATTTCCGCCATTGACAGTGGCTGGCAACAATTGAAAGAGAACATAAATAAATGTTTAACCGAGTTACAGTTATGTGTAATTTTAAATCAAGTTGACTACCCCTGCTAATGCACCGCCACTTTTTCTCACAGTGTCGAATATGAAAACCACACTTTTCCCAAAACACGTAAAATGTCTGATGCACTTTACGAAAACACATAAGTTTGAAATCGTCACTTATGCTTAAAGGTCAAAGTAATATACAATAAAAAAAAAAAAA